>JAQZBX010001524.1:0-27451 GCA_029593785.1 Cabassous unicinctus
GGGAGGGAAAAAAAGAAGCCGAGGAGGCTCTGGCCGGGGAGTGTGGAACATTGAAAGTCGGAGGGGGTTGTGTAGTGCCGGGCTCCGGCCGGAGGGTGGCGCCGTCCAGCGCCTTCGGAAAAAAAGGAGGGGGGGGGTAGGGAGCTCGGCGGGGCGAGGGCGCGAGCTCCCGGCGACGCGGAGGGGACGCGGGAGACCCCCGCGCGCTGTGGCCTCCAGCCGCCGCCGCCGCCCGGCTCGGCTCCTCCCGGCCGCGCAGTCAGCAAGTTCCGAGGCGAGCACGGGGGGAGGGGCGGCGGCGGCGCGCGTGCTCGCTGCTTGCCTGGCGGAGGAGCGCGCGCCCCCGGCGCACGGCGGGCGCGAGCTGCTCCTGCGCGCTCCCGCGCGTTCTCTCGCGCCTCACTTCACCCGGGGGGCGCACGCGTCCGCCCGCGCGCGGCCAGGACAAAGAGCGCGGCGGGTACCCGGCGGGTTGGCCCCTGCCGGCTAAGTCCGCGCCAGAGAGGGCGGGAGAGCGGGCGCCGTCTCGCGGGGCCGCTCTGCCGCGGGGTGGCTTCCGGCCTGCGCCCGCCTCCGGGGCGAGGCTGCCCATTGGGCTACCCGCCCTACAGGCCGGGGCGCTGGTGCCTAAGGGGCGGGCGAGCCTAGGTCATTCCCAGGACTGGCTCTGTCTCCTCCGCCTCCGCGGGGGCCCACGTGGATTTCTGGGCCCCAACCCCTGGGCAAGGGCCCGGAGCGCGTGGTCGGGAGTCCTCTGCTACCCCCACCCCCACCCCCAGCCCTGAAAGACTCGGTGTTGTTGAGACTAGGGACGCAGGCGGAGGAGAGCTGTCTCTTTCCCCTTTTATAGGGGAGGGAAAGGGACAGGATGACGTCGTGGACTTTAGGGGGTAAAAAAGGATTGCTAGATTAGGGGACCAGCCTCTGCTTCTCTTTGACCCTGAAGCCCGCAGCTGTCGCACTCAAAGGGGACTGGCCTTCAGATGATTTGAAAACTTAAAAATCCAAAACAGTTTTCAGATGTCCTGCTCAACGTTTTAGGAAGGTGGGGAGGGGGTTTGAGGATTCAAACTTGACACTTTTCTACGAGGCTGTTTTGAACTTGCCTACCAGAAGCCAGTTCTGGAAAGAGAAACACTGAATGCTACTGGATCAGAATGTTCACACTGAGACAAGTAGTGGGGATAGTAGAATGTAGTTTTCATCTACCATTCATCTTGCAGAGTCTCCAGGTGGACTCTGCATTTCTACCCTAAGCACAAAGTAGCCAGAAGTACAAATACTTCCTGCTTGCAGCCCAGACCTCCTCTAGCTATTGAGAACTTATTCCAGTGATGGAGCCTTAAAAGAATTTGTGGATTCCTCTCCCACAAGTTTCCAGGAGCAGGAAAGCTGGGAGAATGGATTCACAGAGAGAGAATGGCAGAGTCATAACAGAAGAACAAGAATTAAAGCGGGGAAAAAAGACTGCATGAGCCAACATATTTACTTATTTTTTCTCCAAATAGAAAAGTTTTGATAAAGTTACTCCTAACTCTGACCTGTAAAGTTATATTTCTGTAAATTTCCAAAGACACAGCATCCTTTATTGAGGGATATGCTACTAGGTGCTGGGCACACAAAATTGTCTCATTCATTTTTTGTGTAGTTAAGGCCAGATTCTTCTCCTCTGTGCTAGGAGCTCCCTGTTCAGAATGGGAGCAGATCATTAAAACTTAGCAGGTTGTTAAGAAGGAAGGATATTCCCATCAGGATGAACAGCAGTTCTTGAGAAAAAACATGGCATGTGTATGGACAAGCATTTCGATTTGACTGTGTCAAAGGGTGCTTGTGGGAAGAGCTTATTAGTGAAAATATAGACAGAAGGTTCCCCCCAACTTTTACCCTATGTGATGCTATAGCAAAAGCCAGGCAATGTGGTGTTTGAGCTTTGCTCTGTTTGGAAAGAGGAGATGTTATAGGAAAATTGTGTGTTAAAAATGGGTTCTTTCAGAAAATTTAATATCACAGAAATAGCCTAAAAAGCCCAATTGCTGATAGGATTTGGGTGGGACAAGGAGATTGGGAGATAAAGATATTTAGCAGTGTTTTGGTAGCATTTTTTTACAGAAGAAACGGTATTGGGCAAAGGAACTGGATTCTAATCCTCATTTTACCAATAGTTTGTGTGACCTCAAGCAAGTTACTTGTTCCAACTTACTTTTTCTCATATATAAAAGAAGATTGTATCAAAGATCCTAAGTCAACTCTTGCTCAAAAATGCCATAATTCTTTAGTGAGTTTGAAATCATGGTAGGAATTCCATTCAACATTCACTTAAGTACTGAATGCTGGGAAAATGGAATGAAATATGGAATCCTTCTTTTACTAAGCACTGTGTACCAGAAATGTAGGCTACAAAAGGAAAAGTGCCATATTAAAGGATTGGATAGAATGAGAGTGGAACATTATTTATTATCAATTAAAAGTAATAATGAAATTACTTAGTTTGGGATATGGGCCAAAAGAATTAACAGTGAATTGGGCCTTGGAAGTATAAATAGGTGATAATATAGATAAAGTTCTTGGGAAAGTAAAAGGTGTTCAATTCATAGTAGTTACCATATTGATAAAGTCATCATGAAGAGAATAAATGGTGCCCAGTTGTCTTCGTTCACCTGGCTAACAGGGTCGTTCAAGTGGTTCGTTTCAGATCATACATAGCACTCCTCCAAGGTAACATGACATCACCACCTTGACCAGAAGCAACCAGAAGTTATGAGTAGATTCTAATATGAAGTTTTCCTCACGGAACATCCTGTTCTGTAATTATTTTATATCACTCTTGTTTTTGCCATGTCTACCCTTGAAATCGGGAGTCATGTTTTATAGGCTCTCCTAAGGGCATACAAATTTGACATAATGCAAATTATTCCATTAAGCATATAATAAAAAAAAAAAAAACTCCCACAAGGCCCTCAAAATAGCACCACAAAGCAGACACCAGCTATTACAGGAAGGTTGTTCCCTCTCAGTCTCCTGTTTTTCTCTTGTTGGAATGGAGTCCTACCAGTCTCTCCTTCACAAACCTGGGAGAGGGGCAGAGGTAAAAGATACTGAAAACTAACAGGTATTGCCACAATTACCTACTCTCCCCTTTCCAACCAGATGTGTGACCAAAAGACCTGTCCTTATGATAAGGGTAGGCTGAGTTGTGGACAAGGCAGTCCCCAGAATCCTTTACGAGTTTGGGATATGCTTTCTCCTGAGCCTTTCAATGGCTCTCAGAGCTTTACATATGTGTGTGTGTCTATAGAAAATAAACAGCGATACATAATTTGAGTTGCCTAAGAAGTCTCTCAAATGAGTGTGTAAGCTCGGATGGGGCTACAGATCTTTTTAAATCACTCACTATGGCCAGTAACATGCCTCACATAATGAATGTTGAATAAACACTTTTTTTTTTTTTTTTTTTTTTTTTTTTTTTTAATTTTAGAGTGTGTTGGTTTGTTCCCCCAATCAGTAACTTTCCTCAATAGCCTCCATTTTACCCCATTCTTTTTTTCAGGCTGTTTCTGGTGCTTCCCTGTTACTTGTATCCTTTTGTCCTCTGGCTATAATGTTTTCTCTTTCTAAGCATAAAAACTGGATTGGTTTACTAGAAAGGCATTTCTTGGCCCAGCCTTAGTTTGAAAAGCCATTTTTGCCAATGTTAATCTCAGTGTCTCTGGACCCCAGATTTCAAAGCACTGCTTGACACCTAGTATTCCTTCACGGCGTCATGTGCTGAAAGCCTGCCACATACCAGGCACTGGGCTGAGCCCTGGAGATGTAAAGATGCATAAGCTTCAGTTTGACTTCAAGGACTTCAGAGCACAGAACTCAGTGATCATTTTCTGCTTTTCTCCTTAGAGATTTCTCTGAGGGAGGGTAAGTACCAAAAAGGGGTCTTATCTTTATTCCAAATAGAGCTTGTACACGTGACCAAAAACATGACCACCTTAGTAAGGTAAAAGTCATAAACATAACTTTTCAAAAAGAAATACATTTATTTAACATTAAAAAAAAAACAAGATTCAGCTTTGCAAGTTTTCAAAGAATGTAAATTAAAAATACAAGCCTAACAAAATAGCAAAAACAATTTATAATGGTTGTAATCATTGCTGGCAAAAAAATATATCTATATCTCTTGTCCATTTCCAGCAGCAGTGTAAGTTGCTACAACCTTCTTGAAAAGCAATTTGGAAATTTTTGTCAAGAGCTTGAAACTTTAAACAAGTTATTCCATTACTAGAACTGTATCTAAATGTGGAAAAAACAACGTTGAAAATTGGAAATGTCCCACAATATGAAAATCATTAAACAAACAGATTCACCCACGCAATGAAATTTGCAGCTAATGAAATAATACATATGAGAAGCATGCTATAGTAATAAAAATGGATTATGATAAGATGTCAATGAGAGCAGAATTTGTCTATTGTATTCATTATTGTAAAGTCAGAGCCTGGCTCAATGTATGTGACACAAAGTAAGTGCTCAGTAAATATTTGTTGAGTGAATATACACAATATCTTTACAACTAGCAAGACAAAAATGTCTGAAAGGAAAATATTCCAAAAGGTTAACTATGCTTCTATTTTTAAGGAACTATGTATAACCCTTTTCTTCTTTCTATATTCAGTATTGTAATAATTTTATTTAATGATCAGGAACTGCTTTTATAACAAGGAAAAAATTTGTGAATAAATGCAGAGGTGTAGATTTGGTGAAAAGAAATGCTATTGTGTTTTAAAAGATGTTTATCATTTTATTATAATAATTATGGTTGAGAACTTAATGTCAACAGAAAGAGGTTATGATAACCTGTGCTAAAAAGCAACAGGAAAAAACAGAGGAAAACATGTATTTGACCAGGTATAAAAATCGTCTATGCTTCCCAACATGCATACACCAAATTGAAACAACAGACTAAACAAAACTGTTTGTACAATGAAAATGATTAATACATATCATATATAATTCTGTGTAGGCTTTAAAAAAATATATCAAACCACCAAAGATAGTCAAAGGGCAAGTTGGAGAGTCAGCACTATTAAACTGTTTGCAGAAAAATACTCATCTTTGCTTTAAAAATTCTAAGAAACGTATATTATAATGAAGTACTACATTTTGTCCACAAAATTTGCAAATCTAAAAGCTGTATCATACTAAATACCTGTGAGAATATTATGAGAAGGACACTTTTCTATATTGCTGTTGGCATTGTAAATTAATATAACCTTTTTGGAAAGCAATTTGGCAAAGTGTTTCAAAAGTCATAAAAATGTTCATACCCTTTAACCTAGTAATTCTACTTCTGGGAATCTACCCTAAGGAAATATTCCAAAATATTAAAAAATGCCATATGCCTGACAGTGTTTATTCTAGTGTTATATATACTATATAAAAATGGAAACCATTCTAACTTCCAACATAAGGGTTATACTTTAGTAAATTATGGCCCATTCACTTGATGGACTATGATATGTGAATATAAAATGGGGACTATTATAACAATCATTTTTACCACCAATCCCTCTACAGTGGCAAATCCTTCTCCATAAGATCAGCTTATGTCCTGCTTAGTTAATAAGACTAACAAAAATGTTAAGTATCATCTTTGTAACCATTTTTACCTAATGTTATATCATTTGAATTTTCTGAGATGCTGTACAGTATCTCATGTATAAAATCAGGTTAAATGTATGCTTTCTGTTTTGGAAAACAAAATCGTTTGCACAATGCGGTTTTCTGGAAAAAATGTAAAAGAGATTTGGAAGAAATATGCAAACTTAAAGATTTTGGGTTAAAGTACTGGTTTATTTGTGATTCTGGCTCCTTTTTTCTATATTGCACAAATGATCATCTAAGTCTACATTCCAGTTGAATGTTTTAATGATTAAAGAAGAAAAATAAAATATTTTAAATAGGTACGTTTCTATGTTGAGATTTAGTTATACTTTAGTTTTTTATGGGTCTATTCTAGAGGCTTGTCATAATTTATAAAAGTTTTCAGAGTTATGCTTAGTAAAATGTTAAAGTGCATATGATTGTAACTTCTCTTAATTATAATATTTCAAAAGAACTCACAGTTATGTGAGCAGGTTAAAAAAAAGTGATAAGTAGTCTTCAATACAAATATATACTCAGTGGTGGGGAAGCAAGATATATCTGACTTGGACTCATAAGGTAATGACTACTTAGTATCAGTACTTATAAGAAAAGGATGTTTAAATACTAGACTTTTTCAACCAAGGAAATCGAGGCTAAGAAACACTAAATGACTTTCCTAAAGTCTTAAATGTAGCTATTGACAGAACTGGAGGCAGAATTTTAGGATTCTGCCCTCATTTCACTATACTGCAGGGGTTCTTAACAAGGGGTCCATGAGCTTGAATTGAAATTCAAAAAAACATTGTTCTTGTGGGGATGTGTTGGTGCGGGTGTGATATATTTATTAAATAATACACAGTATGGTATAGACTTAGTAAGTGGTCTGTGGTTTTCACCTGACTGGCATAGGGTTCCGTGGAACAAAAAAGGTTAAGAATCCCTGCTATACTGCCCCAGCCACCAGGACATGTAGTCTAGTTTTCCAAATCACCAGCTCCTCTAGAGATTTCCAAAAGGGAGTCATCAAAAAGTTCTCTTAAGCATAACAGTTTTTTCTCACCCTTGTTTATAAGCATGAGAGAGACATTCTCTGATCTGGCAATATAAATTTGGTAATCCTTTTATAATCTCATAACACCCTATCTATTTTTGATAATACTTACCATAGTTTGTAACTAAATATTTATTTGTGTGATTATTTCTGTAATATCTTTCTCCCCCTACTAGAATGAGGCTAGAAGCCATATCTCTTTTCTCTGCTTAGCACAGTGCTAAGCAGAGAAAACATTTAATATTTAGTAAATAATAAGCATTTAATGAGCATATATAAGGATTTAATATCTAGTAAATAATTCCTGAATGAATGAATAGATGATGAAGTTACATTCACACACAAACCTGACTGAAGGAAGTGTTATAGAATAACAACAAGAAAAATAATATTTTCATATTGCCTAATTTATTTATGGAATCAATCTTCATGAACGGTAGCACAGGCCAAACGTACAGAAATCCAGACGTATTTAGAGAAATTACAGGACAATAGACTCATATATTTAAATAAATTAAAAGTGTTTGATTTGCAACCCTAGCTTCTGAAATAGATGTCAGGGAGGACAGTGACCACACTTTTTCATCAAACTTCTTGTAGAACCGTGGTCAGAGAAAGAATATTGGACTTAGGTGCATGTGTTCTTTTCTAAAAATACATAAGGGCAGCAAAATTTTCCTGACCTGACTAATGAAATGTCTACATAGGGAGATCGGGCTATGTGCTCTATAAGGCTAAATGCTTTCTGGCAATTAAGCTGAAAATCAATCAACCTCAATCAATTTCAGGCTCACAGGCAGAAGTATTTAAAAAGGACTGATGGAAAATAAAAGTTACATATTTAGTCCAACTTTCTCTAGTACTTAATCATAACATCCTAATCATTGACCCAGAATCCCATCATCTTGAGTTCTAGTTCTGGCTAGACTACGTCAGGATTCTGGATGCCAGTTTCTTCATCAGTATAATAAAGTTTGAAAGTCCTTTCCAATTCTGGAATCCTTATGATTTATGCTATTGAATAAATAAGTGATGTTGAACAAACTGAACTAGCTAACATGGTTGCTACTTAAAGAAAAATACTAATAGTACTAATGACAAGACTTATGCCAGCACTGATTTAAGACCATATGTATCCACACAAGTTTATTGTTTGAATTCAATTTGTTTTTTAACTAATTTGAATGTCTTTTTATATAAAAGGTACTATAACCAGTTTTTTCTCCATGGTCATTTTGGCTACATGAACATACATACATTCAAACCAGCTGTCAGTTTAAGTGGGAGAAAACTTATCTCTAATTCTAGTTGTTTGGAATTTCGTAAAGTAAATAGTTGATGTCATTTTTCATCTTTAATAAGGTTGTTTGCAGAAGGTGAGATTTCCACTTCTAAATCTCATCTGAGATTTCAATTAAGATTAATTCTAAAATTAATTTTTCTTTCTGTAAGTAAAATTTCTTTTTTAAAAAAAATCTGTAACTTCCTTATAGCCATTTCTGCCACATGCACACACACAAAACCCCACAAAATAGAATTTAGGAAATACAATTATGTACATATCTGAGAATTTATTTACTCATTTAATAAATGTCATGAATGCTTTTTGAAGGACAAAGCACAGGTGCTAGCAGTAATAGTACAAACAAAATATAACACCATCTTGCTTTAATGATTTATGTTATAGTAGCATGAATTAAGAGGGACGACCTTAAAGTCCAAGAACAGGAGCTCCTGCCTCAAAAATAATAACAAAATTTCATTTACCTACTCTTCATGTAATAAACAGCCCCTTGGAATTGCGATTTTACTGCCTTCAAATATCCTAGAGGGGAGGCCAGAGGAGGTGAAAAAGGGATTTATATGGTTATTTAACAAACAAGTATTGAGCATCAATTCAATAAGTGAGAAAACTGCATTTCTGAATGTAAGTGACATGTCCTTTGATGTACACACACACTCACACACGGAGCAGGCTCTGCAGAAATAAGCACTGGTTGAGTAGGTGGAAAACAAGTTCTATCTTCAGATAATTACATGGTTAAAAAGCAGCAGTTGAATTATTTTCTACATTGTGACAAATATCCATATTTTAGGAGAAGAGAGTTCAGTTTCACTTTCTAACTGAGATACTGCAGATCATTGGTCTCCCTCACCCACTCCCTACCGTCATTACTGAATCCCCACTGCCTGGCACCCTGTGGAGCACAGTAAATATTAGTTGAATAAATGTACCAAACACTCCTATAGCACTTACTATCTTTTACATCGATTGGCTAATCCTCTCAATAGTCCCTATGAGACAGGCACTGTAATTACATAATAATATTACAGACGAGGAAACTGAAGCACATTGCTAAAGTCACAGTTATTAAATGGTGGACTCTGGTCCCAGAGTCCATGCTCTTGGCTGCTATGCTTTGCTGCCTCTGAATAAATTAGTGGCATTCCATGTGAGTACTTGGGAGGAAGGAGGATGAATGGAGAACATTAGCCCGTAGTGACAAGGGGAAAGATGGTGACTTCTGGAATATGCAGATGTTGGGTCAGTGAAGAATGGGAAGGTACTGTGGTTTTAGGGGTCCCAAAGAGGTTGCTTTCGGACAGTCTTTGGATGGTGAGAGAGACAGGCCATCCAATAAGAAAAGGATGTGTAAGGAAGGTCCTGTGAAAATCGGAAACTGTCTGTGGTCCTCTTGGCTATTTTCCTTCCGCCAATCTCTTTCTAGTTGTCTCCTTATGCCATTTTCTTCCTTTGTCTCTTCCCCCTTTTTCACTACTATCCCTTTTAGCCGGATATAATGTTGAAGTACAATAGAAATTATTGTATTTATTAAATCAAATGTATGTGTCATTCCACTCTCCACCTCCATTAAAAGAACACAACATTTCAAATTTTTTCCTTATTGGTTATGGGACATGCAGGTCAGTGGTTCTTAATAGAAGAAAAGTCTTCCAAAATGCACTCACCCTTAAAAAGCAAAAGATGATGAAAGTAAATCTTAGGTACTCCATCACTTCAATGTTAGAAGTGATTGTCAAATCTTAAATACAAAGATATTGAAATTTAGCATTTTCTGTTAAAATTTGAAAGTATTCTCCAAATTAGATTTAAGAGTGTTGTAACTTTGATTAGCTTCTTAACTTTGGAAAAGGGGCAAGAAGTTCATGGGTACCTAACAGAGGGCTGAGGGATAAATTTACAGATTGCTGACATTTCTGGGTTTCTGAAAAGAACACTAAAACACCAGTAAGTTATATTTATGCATTTAACTCTGTGAGTATAAAGTAATAATAATGTGTCCTTTACAGGAGTTATCTGAGGACACTTCCCAGCATCTCCAGGCAATCTATGCCTCATCTGATACAAATAGCATATGGATTAATGACTTATCTAGTATATTTATTTTACTGAGTAAAACAGTACAAATATATAAGCACCAAACAGTCAATTTACTACAAGAACTAGCTCTTGTTTGTTACAGAACTGAAAATGAGGATCAACAGTGCAACTTTCACAACCATATAAAGTAATAAATCTCATAACTGGGGTACTGCAAATATGAAATAAGTAAAAACCAATATCAAAGACTGACATCAATATGTGCATAGGCTCTGCATTGTGTAAGCTAAGTAGCTACAATGTGTTTTAGTGTGGTATATATGATGTAAAATCCAAATAAAATGGATTCCATTTTAAAGAGATTGATTTGGGGTGAGGGAAGGTGATGTGATATTCATCTCTGTATTGCTTCTTAAAACTGATTTACTGTGGTGGCTTGTGGAAGTAACAGATGTTTATTTGAATGAATATTCATTCGCTGAAATCAAGTCCCAGTAGATGACACTTTCCTCTTAAGAGGTCATATTTTCCTCTTTCGGATTGTTTGCTATTGCGGTTGCCAATTGTCTATTTAGAAGATATAAAACATTAAGGAACTATATAAAGTAGAATATTGATGTATAATGATGTAAAGGCTGAACAGAGGTAAATATGCTAATAAGAAACAGCAATAATGACAAGTATAAATATCTTAGTTACCTTATCCTTCTTGACAGCATCATGATAGCTTCTCATCAACCAATCAAGAATTTTCTTTTCAATTACCTTATTACCACACTGTTTGAACTGTAAAAACATTTAAGAAAGAACATTACCAAGAGTTGAGGTGACTTTAAATCACCATAGAAACCACGTTAAGAACTTCATTGTGAAGAAGCTCTAAAACATTATAAAATTCTGTACAAATAGAAATTATTATTATTGGGGGCCTAGCTACATCTCTACCACTTACTGTACAAAATTTTGCTTTCTTCTATGTGTGTTTTCAGAGAAAACAGCAATATCAGAAGTACAGATAGCCTGTTACAATTGTTTGTTTCATAAGTTCGTGCTTTGGGACCAGTTTATCATACCTAAAGTTACTTTGGCTCTGCAAAAGATTATTTTGGCAGAAGTTTTATTAGTGTGTCAAATTGTCTTTTAAGAAACTTGGCCAGGATTACTGCCCAAGATGGTAAGTTATAAATTTTAAGACTTTTTACCATATGCTTCCATCCCCTCCCCCAAGGCAGTAGTACTATTGAATTTTCTGGTGCTATGATACAAACACAAATTTGTTACAGAATTCCAGAAGCAAATAAGATAATTTTAGGAGCAGAGTTGTGATGAAATCTGGTTATATTTCTTGGTTCATGAAATGCCTAGAGTATTATGCAACATGACTAAGTCTCCATTATCTATCATGTTACAAGAACAGATATAGCACACATCAAAATCTGTATCTAATTCAAAAGTGTCAATGTTAAGCCGTTAAATTCAGCCTTCTTTCTCAAACTCACAGATGTGTTTTCTATTATCTAACCCTATATATTAGTGGTTTTCAACTTTGAATGTTTATTAGGATCATCTGGGGAGCTTTTAGAAATCCTGATGCCCAGGCCATACTTCAGCTCAATTAATTGTGAACTCTGGGAGTGGGGTCCAGGCATTGAAGCTCCCCTCTGGTGATTCCAGTAGGCTGAGATCTGCTGCTTCATACAATTCAGTGGTAGAGATACTAAGAATCAATGAGGTGGAGAAAACAGTAGGAAAACAGTATTTACTAATTTAAAGAGTAAATGTCAGTGATTTTTTTAAAAATTGCTATAAACCAATGAGATCTAGAAAGAAATTACTGGTTAATCTTTAATTGATTCCTTTAAAAATCATAACTCTAATTCCATTTATTTTATCAAAAGGTAAATTTTCAGATTATAGAAGTGTTTACCTATTTGTTAAAAAACAAAATACACCAGTGATATAAGTTATCCTTATATTTCGATGTATAATACTGATTTTTAATTGGGGGAGATATTTATAGAAAGCAATGGTTTTGAATAGATAATTTATTAGTTAAATTTAATTAATTTAATAAATTATTATGTATTTATTTACAATACATAATATACACATTATTGTGTAATTCTGATGTAGAATGAATACCTTTCAAATGATAGTTGAAGATGTTAGGGATGTCCTTGAGAAGTTGACTTTAGCCATTTTAAGTCAAGGGAAAACAATAAATCTATATTTTGTGCTGTTGTTTCTTGAAGCATTTTCATAAAGTACGTTTTCCTCCGGTAGTTTACTATTGGATAATTTGGGGGGGGGGGTTGAAAGTATTTATTGTTTAATATCTCTTCCTCCCCTCTACCCCATCCAGCCACTCTCTTTTTCTGCTTTTCTGATTATTCTAAAAACTGAATACAGCAATTTCTTCTTCTCTATGAAGAATGAGAATAACACTAAAACTGATATACTTGACCACGTCTTCAGTGAGTACTAGATCACTGGAGAGTACTAGTTTTCTCCAAGTGGGGTTTTCCTAGGGTCCCACAAAGTAGTCCTTTCTCACCAAGTTCACCGGTACACTCATGGAGTTGAAATACCCATCTAAATACCACATGGACTCTCCATACGTTCTAGGGAAAACCAATAGCACTTCTTTTTCCATCTAGTAAAAATATGAATTATAGCAGAGGCAGAGCAATTCCCAGTTACTTTAGTGTAATTTCATTCAGTGAGAAGCAGTCATTCATTTGCTTAGATATAATCAATATAGTTAATATCAAAGGCAGTACAGGGCAGTGGTTAGACATACAAACCAGGGTTCAAAATCAAACTATGCCTCTTCTAATCATGTTTCCAGGGGCACATCATTTACCTAGTGTAGGATTCACTTTTTAAAAAAAAAAATCTGCAAGAAGGATGTATTTATATCTTCTGGGCAAGGTTGATAATGCTGAGGATTAGATGGAGGTAATGTTGATAGAGCCCTGAGCATATTGCTTGACCCATAGTAAGCCTTGAATAAAAGGAGCTTTTTAAAATTATTCAATCAGATCTTCCGAAAGCATATTTTTCTCTGGGATATATATATTAATTATATATAATTTGTATATAAATACATGATATATAGTATTATATATATATGTATCTCTGCCCACAGTAGACTTTTGATATTCATGAGCACTACAGGCTAGCCTGTTTTCATATTCTTAAATTTAGGGATAGAGTAACAAGGAGAGGAGAGCATGAGTTACTGCACAGGTGCATTCATGGCTGTGTGAGAGACGTGCTCATTCACTCACTAAGGAACTTCATCCTCAGTGTCAAAATGGAAACGTGCACTATATGTATCAACAAAGCTGAAATATCCTGTCATCAGAGGCCATCTCAGTTACTAACGAAGAGTAGGAATCAAGGATGTTAAATCATCATATTTTAAAGGTCTCCCTATTCTATATATATTGCATTTCATTGATTCTATCATGCACATTTAAAAATCTCTGAAATCAAAATGTACCTTCCAATCAATGATGTCTTAAATCACTCTCAGCCAGGCAGCACTTGTCACGTAGTTGTCATTGCCTGACTGACGAACTTGGCCAAAACTATTCATACTGTTGTGATTTATGATAAAAATCCAAGTCCAAGTAACTTTAAGAAAATTCTTTAAATGACTATAAAATTAAAATTCTAAGTGATAAAAATATTGTCATAGTTTAATTGGCAGTGATTTCTTCCTTAATGGCACATAAAATAATGATGTGTCTTAGACTCAAATCTTTAATTTGATCTTATAGTTTGTGCTATAGTTTAGTGGACAACAATTTTTTTCTTCTTAGAGATTCATAAAATAATGGTGCATTTTAGAATTGAATCTTCAATTCCATGAAATATGGAAAAAGCACATGAAAAAAATCTTTGCATTATAAATTCCTACTTTAGTAATTCTCAGGAGTTTTGAGTTAGGACATTTTACTATTATTTGCTGATATTATTTTTTTACTCCCCTCATTTTTTCTTGCTATATATCAAAACATGGTGTGTTAGTTTCTTATAGCTACTGTAACAAATTACCACAAACTTGATGACTTAAACAACACACATTTATTCTCTTACAATTCTGGAGGTCAGAAGTTTGAAACCAGCTTTTCTGGACCTAAATCAAGGTTTTGGCAGGGCCACACTCTGTCCAGAGGCTCTAGAGGAAAATTTGTTTCCTTGCTTTCCCTTGGCTTGTGCCCCCTTTCTCCTTCTTCAAAGCCAAGAGCATAGCATTTTCAAATCTCTCTCTCTCCGCTGAAGTTTCACATGACCTTCTTTTTTCTTTGTTAAATCTCCCTCTGCCTACCTCTTATAAGGATACTTGTGGTTACATTTAGGATCCACCCAGATAATCCAGAAAAATCTCTCCATCTCAAGATTTTTATTTTAATTACATAGGCAGAGCCTCTTTTGTCATATAAGGTAACATTCACAGCTGCTTAGTTGATACATATTGCATAGCTATTTATTTCTTTTAAATTTAATTAGGGCAATTTTTTGGTAAAAATCCTATGATGCTCATTAAAGTTGTGGCATATTCTAAGATATCTAGATCCTAGAAGGCAGTGCCTATGATTACCAAAGACAAAAACAAAAACAAAACAAATAAAATTTTCTAAGGACATAACAGAATTAAGCAGTTTTGATTAATATAACAACTTAATCTATCTCTTGTGTAGAATGTCCTTTACAGAAAGTCCTCTCCAAGGTAGAAAAGTATAAGCTACTTGTGACATTCCACATTAATTTTGGAATATCCTGCAAAAATCCTGGGACAAAAATGACACTCAGACTGCTAGTAAAGAACAGCCTACTGAGGATTTCTCCACAGATGCTCAGGAACTCCTCTTTTCAGCAGCTTATTCCTGAGATCAGCTGTTGCCAAGGCACATAAAAATGTAATTTAAGAGAGCTTTGAGGGCCTCTTCTTCCCTTCTACTGAATTGCTATCAGACAACTGGAGGATCAGTTGTACTGCGGGAGAAAAAAGAGACAACAAGCTGGCAAACCCAACTCTGGGGCTGACACCTGCCATCCTGTTCAGGCTTTGCTGCTGAGGTTCAGTAAACAGGATCTGGGAGATGCTGATCTGCCCAATGCCGGACTAACTGGCAAGGAAGAACTTGAATATAGAGAGGATTGGCCTCTGTGTCAGTTCCTAATAGATAAGACAAACAGCTACTTGCATGTCGGGAGAAGAGGTGATGTTCTAAATCAGTGGTTTTAGATGTGATTCTAGGCTCTACGTGCTTTCACAGGTACTCAAGGTGGGGAGGGGGTAGGGGGCTGGCAGGGTAGATGGTGTAGATGGAACAGATCCAGTTCTGGATCATCCACTGCATGTTTTTTCAGAGCAATCTCACTTTTATCTGTTTTATTTATTGGGGTTCTTAATGAGTTTTTAAGAATGGTTCAGCCCGCTTATAAAAAGTAAAAAGCCATCCTAAAGGAACATAAATTATTTTCACTCTTGGTTTTACAAACACATGTATATGTAGTGCATGCATTGGAAGATATAGTAGTTAGAAATACAGGCTTTGGAATCACATAGACCCATATTAAAACTCTAGTTCTGAAATTTGAGCTGTATGATGCTGAGTCTTGTTTACTTCAATTCTCAGGTAAAGACTTCTTCTGGCATCTGTAAAATGGGGATAATAATACCTGCCTGCTTTCTCATAGGTTTTTTTGTGAGGGATAAAGGAAATCTAATTTGCAAAACTTTGGCCCATTTAAACTCAGAACAGGACAAGGTTACATAATATCATAGCTTGTGCTTAATATTGAATTGGAAATTAAAACAACACATGAAAAAGGAAACCCAAGATGTAAGGATAAGGAAGGAAGGAATAAAATTGTCATTATTCACAGAAAATTGTCAATGTCAAAATGCCAAGAAACTCTTGAGAGGAGTGTAATTTAGTGCTTAAGAGCACAGATTCTGGAATCAGCCCAGATTCAAATATTGACTCTGTCATTTACTACCAGTTAGCTCTTGGGAAGTTTCTTAAATTCCCCATGCCACAGTTTTTTACATGTAAAAATGAGAATAATAATTTTACCCATGTCATTGTCATTGGGTAGTTATGGGGATTGTCTTAGTTTGCTAAAGGCTGCCAATGCAAAGTACCAGAAATGGGCTGACTTTTATAATGGGAAATTTATTAGGGGTATAAGCTAACAGTTCCAAGTCTGTGAAAATGACCAAAGTCAGCTACAGGTGATCCTGTGAAGCAAGATGGTGGTGGATCTCTGCCGATCTCTGCCAAGGTCCCTGCCTTCTCTTCAAGGTGCACCATCTCCAGGAGCTCAGCTGTGGGTGATTAGGCATATGGTTTGTTCCTTTCTGGGCTTCCTCTTAGCCTCAGCTACTCAGATTTCTCACTGAGACCAGCTGTGGGAAATCAGGCTTATGGCTCATCTCTTCAGCCTTGAGCTGCTCCTTGGTCCCAACCTCTTGGGGAATTCATGCCTCAGGTTCAGCTGCTAGTGATCCCTGAGTCCTCTCTCTCACATGGCCCGGTCAAAATAGCAGAGCTCCCTTTTCTGTGTGTCTTCTTTCTCTCTGTGTCTCCATTTACATAAGGCTCCAGTAAAAGGGTGGAGACCCATCCTGAGTCATGCTTCATTGATGTAATCTCAGCAAAAGCAATCTAAATAAGTGATCTAATCAAGGTCCCTTACCAAATCAAATGCAATCAAAGGATCTTACACCCACAGGAATGGATTAGTTCAAAAATTTAATCTTTTTTAGGGATTCACCAAATTCAAACTGTCACAAGGATTAATTTACTTTATATATCTACATACTAGGAAAAATGCCAGGCACATTAGTGCCATATATATGTTTGCTCCCATTATTAATATTTCAGCCAAATTATTAGTGTTAGTAAGAGAAGTTAGCACCAAAATTGAGTTGCATTTTAACACACACCAATAATAAAGAATTGGAAAAATAATTATAAAAAAGGTATGACTTGGTTCATTCCCAGGTTTCAGCACCAAATGAACAAAAGATATGACTTGCAATTGCAACAAAAATTACTTACAAATAAATTTAACAAAATATGTAAAAAATCTTTATGGAGAATATTTAAAAATTTTTAAACAACAAATAAGATTTCAATAAATGAAAAGGATTACCATATTTATGGGTATATTGATTCAATAGTGTAAAAATATCAAAATGCCAATTTGTTCCAAATGATACATAAATTCTTTCAAATTAAAATTCTGTATTATTGTTACTTTGCTGCTGTATTTGTATATTTGTGAAACTTAACAAGCCAATTCTAAAACATGTATGAAAAAACAAAGGGCTGGAAGTGGCTGGGACAATCTAGAAGATGAACAAGCTGAACAGATGTGCTCTACCAAATATCAACACTAAAACCTATATTGAAAGAATGTGGTATTAGCATACAGATAGACAAATAAACCAGTTGGACATAAGTAGAACAAAGTATGAACAAGTTGTCATCGTATATCATTGAGGAAAAGAGCTATTTAATAAATAGATCCTGATCCCATTCAGTAAATAGGCCTAAGTCCTAAGGACGACTGCCAAAGAGTTTGACTTCTGGATTGCATGTAAGCAGTTCCCAACTTAAGTATTTTCATATGGTAAAAAAAAAGGATTCTCGCCTCATTTTATGTACAAAATTCAGTTCTGTGTGGATTAAAGAACTAAGCAGGAAAAGCAAAACTTTAAAATTTGTTGAAAGAAATTTAGAAATTCAGGATTAAAATGGAAAACTTCTCTTATCAAAAGACACCACAAAAATTTGAAAAGATTACCCACGGTTTGATATTTGCAACACCTATAATTAACAAATAATAAATATACTATTTAGAACTCATTTTAATCATTAGCTAAAAGACAACTCGATAGAAAAATGGGCAAATGTGATGAACAGGCAATTTTTGGGAAGGAATTATATCTGGCTTAATAAACAAGTGAAAATGTTCTCCATCTCAGTAATAATCATGCCCAAATTTACTTTGCTGGAAAATGGACTATTAATTCTGAAGCTTGTGTGTGCATAACTAAAAATATATATATTGTATAAAAAGACAGTTAACACACTACTAGAAAATGGTCTTATAGGAACAATAATGCTTATTTTGCCTGTTTCATGGGGTGATTCAGAAGAGAGAATGAGATATGAAAACATTTTAAAGTGCTCCACAAATCATTTAATACACTATTTCATAACAGAAATGAAATTAATATTTGGCTCCAGTCTTAAGGGAGTGAGTCTTGTGGTTAATTCATAAGCTTCTGGACTCAGTGCTGGCAGAGGGTTTCAGAGAAAGAAACCCTCAAATAAGACTAAGGAAGACTTGTTTTGGACAAACATCTAAACTTGACAGTTGTTCATGGAACTAGTCTACTTTAAAATGAGCTAGTCTACAAAGAACTGGCTAAAGTTAACACCTGGAAATAATATTAGCAATAGACCAGATTAAAAACCACTTTACTACTATTTTTAAAGGAATACTGTCTATATTCTTAATGAGTTAACATTTCCAAGATTCTACAAGAGTCATATGTTGTCATAATGCAATCTAAGTTTGTTTCATACCCTTTTTTGCGTAGCTTACTTAAAACCTAATTGTTCAAGATTTGGGCATGGGTCTCCATAGTTCTTCCCACTTTGAGAAGCAATGTTGTTCTTAACATAAACTTGCTTAAAATTCTTTAATGGCTCTCCATTTTATAGCATTGATTTCAAAATGAGGCTGTGCTTTAGAGTCACCTTGGCAGTTTTGCTCAAATTGGGGTCCCATTTTCTCATGGATCCCTTGACTAAGTAAAAAAAAAAAAAAGTTTTACATTTGTATTTTCATTTTTATGATAATCTAAGATATTTTAAACAACCATATTCTGCTTGATCTCAATAACTACCTTTATTTTTGTGTTTATGATAGCATGCATACCACATAGTATTACCTTTTGTGTTGTGGGCTAGTGATAAAAGAAAAAAATTAACTGTGGCAAATACTTCAAGCTGTCTCCCAATAATCTGCTAATAATCTGTCCCCTTTTTCTTCAGTAGTAGGACCACATGTCTGCCTCTAATAAAGGCTGTTTCCCAGGATCCCTTGCAGCAAGGTGTGGCCATGAGATGAAATTGAAAGTAGTATGTGCAACCTCTGAGGAGTGTCTTCAAAGAGAGAAAGAATGCAGTTTTCCTTTCTTTTTGTCTATTCTTCCTTATGAAATTTGGGCTCATGGATGGAACTGGAGATTCCTTCTTAGATGATGAGCCATTTAAGCTCTTTTAGGGCCATTTGTGGCAGAGCAAGAAGATAGTGAACAAGGACCCTGATCTCTCACGATGGAGCACCATACCAAACTCACCTTCCCAGACTTTTACAAGAGAGAAATAAACATTAATCCTGTTTATATTGGTTATTTAGGTTTTCAGTCACTTGTAAGTGAACTTAATCTTAATAAGTACATGTAGTCAATATCCAAAAACTTCTTAAGTAGAGATCAAATGACATCATAATGAGAAATATAAATTAGATTTCACAACAGTTTAAATAAGAAAGAGTGGCAGATGCATTGAGTCATCACATGGCCTCCAATCATATGGAGATATTAAACTCTGAAAATCTAGCACTGCAGTAGCTGACAAAGCCTTTTTCACTGTGGGAGCAGTATTTGCTTCAACAAACAAAACATCCCACATTTTAAATTGATGTTATTAGATTTAAACTTAATTGGTTTTGCAATTATTTGTTTGTATTTCATTTGGAAATACAATACGGATGGTCAGGGATAATTTGTTTTCCCCATAACAATGGTCATTTATTATTCAAATTTTTGGAACACTGACCAGGATTGCTTATTAGAATGTCTGATTTCTAGTCTCCAGATTCTGATCCAATAGGTCTCTGATGGGATGTAGGAATCCATGTTTTTAATAAGTGCTCCAGGTGATTCCAGTGTAGCTAGTCTACTGGGAACAAATTGGTAAAATCTGAATTTTTAGGTTGGTTTACAAATCCCTTTAAGATCTGCCCTTCCCAACCCCTCTAACTTCATTTCTTACCACTTTACCATCACCACACACCTGTTTCCTTACAGACAAAATAACCAATTTGCAGGTCTTCCAAATTTCTGTAATCTATTCCCTCTCTGTGCTTTGACACAAGTCTTTCTTCTGCTTGAAATGCATTCCTGATGCTTTCCTTTATTTGACTAAATCCTATTAATCTTTCAAATTCAGATGTGACTGCCTAAAGGAAGCTTTCTCTCATCCTCCTAAAGCTTCCCTCCTCTGTTAACAGTACCCTGGGCTAACTGCTCTTTCTGTAGATTTTCACTACCTGTTCTAATTGTTATTGGTTTGTCTATCACCTTAGATCTGAATTAGTAATGGTCCACTTGGTATCCCCATTGCCTAGTATAATGTCTGGTCATAAGAGGAGCGTGACAGTTGCTTTCTAAATGAATTCATTAAAGAGTGAATGAACGGGGAAGGGGATGTGGCTCAACCAGTTGGGCACCTGCCTACCACACGGAAGGCCCCAGGTTCAGGTCCTGGTGGCTCCTAAAAGAAGATAAGCAGATGCCACCCCTGCCACAATGAGCTAGATGCTGTCCCCACCGCAATGAGCTAGATGCCACCCCCTCTGCAACAAGCTAGAAGCTGCCCCCGCCGCAATGAGCAGAGGCCACAAGCCAACAGACGCCGCAGCCCGTGGGACGTGGATGTAACTCAGGCTGTTGGTCACTTGCCTCTCATGTGGGAGGTCCCAGGTTCGGTTCCCAGTGCCACCTGGAGGAGGCAAGCAAACAATGAGCAGACAGACAATAGAACCATCTGGGGGAGGGGGCAGATAAATGAAGAAAAAATAAGGTAAATAAATAAATCTCAAAAAAAAAGTGAATGAATGAAAGAACGAATGAACCATATAATATGTTAAATGATGTTTCCAAACATATGGAAGTTCTTGACTTTTTAAGATATATGCATCTAAGCATGGCTCATTGCCTAGTAAATATTAAAGTTTCAGGTTTTGTTTTGTTTTGTTTTGCATTATCAGGACTTACTGAGAGCTTTGAAATAAATTTACCCATATCACAAGAACCCAGCAGGGCATTGTAGTCTACTAGGGAGGGTTAACTATGGAAATTTCCACTGAAAATATCAGACTATATAAATCATGAGTGTTTCCACAGAAGACCAAAATTAATATAGTCAGCAGTCCCATTCCCAATCCACAAAAAGTGAATGGGAAGATTTCAAGATGAAAAGAAAACAGATATATTACAGAGCACACAATGTTGTATTAGTTATTTAATGCTGTGTAACAAATTGCTCCAAAACTTTGTGGCTACCACTAAATAACAAACATTTATTATCTAATAGTTTTTTGGTGTCAGGAATCTGGGAATGGCTTAACTGTAAGGTTCTGGGTCAAGGCCACTCATGAGGTTGCAGTCAAGCCAATGGCCAGGATTACAGTTTCATATGAAGAAGCATCTGCTTCTGAGCTTACTCATGTGGCTTTTGGCTGGCTTCAGAAGATCCACTTTCAAGATCACTGAAGTGTTCCTCTCCAGAGGGCTATCTCACAATATGGCAACTGGCTTTCCCCAGAGTGAGAGATTCAAGAGAGAGCAAGACACAGTGAGTAATCCCAGTCAAGACAGAACCCACAGTCTTTTTATAAACTAATCTCAGAAGGGATACAACTTTACTTCTGCTGTATTGTATTTGTTAGAAGTAAGTCACTAATTGCAGCACACACTCAAGGGGAGGCGATATATAAGTATGTGAGTACCAGGAGGTAGGGGTCATTGGAGCCATTTTACAGACCACTTACCAAATATGTATTCTCTGTATATTAGATATGTTTTTAAAGGTGCAAAATAGCAGCATATTACAAGTAAAACTGCAGAGAAATGTAGGTGATAAAAATAAATAACAAAGAGGAAAGCCTTTAAAATAATGTTTAAACTCAAAGTTTAAAATGAATTCATATTATGAAGAGCTGGTTTTGAGACAATATATTGTGGGCACAATCCATCTAATAGCCATTAAAACTGTTGTGCTTTATGCCGATTTTGGGAATTAGGTCAGGGTAATGCCCCAGTTCTAAACATAATTCATATTCCTCACCATCAAAATACACAAAATGTAAATAATCATTTTCTATAGATAATGCCTACTCTATCTAACTATTACCTCTAGCATCATTTGACTCCAGCATCATTTAACTTTTCTTCTTTACTGAAGGGGAAATAATGTTCTTTTAATTGCTGGGTTAACCACATTCTACTTACACACTAACATATGTCTCTAGGTGTTTCAATGTGATTCCTTAAAATAAAGTGGCAGTTAAACTAATATTGCCATGAAAATGTAACCTTCTTCTACTGCTGATGTGCTTTAATGAATAAACATTAATTTAGTTAAGAACACAGGATTTTGAATCTTGCATGATCTGAAAAAACAGCAAAAAACAATTTTAAAAGATTAGTACCCATGTGTAAAACATAGCAGAAATTAAGATGCCAGTGGAAGAAGATGGACTATGGTTAACAGAACAAATATGAGAACATTCTCTCATGAACTACAACAAATACATAATTCTAACACAGGGTGTTAATAATCAGGTGGGGTGGGAGAAAAATACACCAATATAAGATAAGGGCTATAGTTAGTAGCAATATTTTGACGATGCTCTTTCATAGTTTGTAACAAATGTTTCACAACAATGTAAGGTGTTGGTGGTGGGGTGATGTATGGGAGCCCTGTATGATGATATGCATGTTTGTTTTGTAAATTCACAGCTTTTACTATACACATATTGTTTAAGTATGTGCATGTAGATATGATATACTTCAATAAAATTTTATTTTTAAAAAGTGATTGTTATTAGCTGTACTCTCTACATTCATATTTAATAGTGGGGCTTGACCTATAATAGGAAAGGCATGCGTTTATTATTTGTTGCTTCCTTTCTTAAATTATGGTTTTCTAAATTGAACACCCTTTAATATACATACATCTCAGGCCTAAGTTTTCTAATCCCTTTTTATGAAGGTCTATTTTTAGTTCTCCAAAGCCCTGAGACCCTTGAGAAAGGAGTGTTGTGATGGTCTGAGAGGAATACTGAAGGTGAATACTGGGACTGAGAATTTGAGCACCTTACTCAGAGTCAAAGTTCGTGCCATGGTTGTACTACCTGGAAATCAACTAGATAATGTTTTATAACTGACCAGCCTGGGACCCCTATTTCATGTAATCAAGTAGGATTTGGTGAATCACTGTGGAGGATACAAAGAAGTAGAGAATAATTATCCAGCTTACAATCTAGTTGGAGGAATAAGATAAATCCCTAACAAGGTGGCAATACAATGTATGATATAATAAAACAGGCAATGAAAAATATTGCAAGGTACCACATTATCTATTTATCCATTTATTTTACTCCACCATGTCCCCACAAGTATTTAAGGTAGCTTACAAAAGTCACGTGGATCTTTGACCTTCAAAAAAAAAAAAAAGTCACATGAATATGACATTAAAAAATAATTATATAAGGCCTCAAAAAAGAAGGAGATTCCCATAGATGAGTTTTAAAAAGAGGAATTGATGTAAATAATCAGAGAAAGGTGGAAAGCATTTAATTGGGAAATAAGGAAAACAAGAAGGGCCATAGTCCACCTGTGTATCTGGGTACAACAGTTTAAAAGTTGTGGTTAAAAGCCCAAGAAGCCTACTAGAGTCTTCATGCAGTGGTGTACCATTAAGAGCTGATTTTTGTGGGCTTGTTTGTTTGCTCTTTTTAATTTTGTTTTTCTTTTTGTCAGGAACCTGACGTGTTCCAACAGGTATTTTAGAAAGATGTATCTATTTCTAGTGAGTAATAGTAAATGAAGTTGCCATCACTTGGAGGCACAGAGGCTAATTTGAGGCCATTAGAGGACTGGCACATAGCTTACAAGGGGCTGCATGATCTGGCCACCTTTCTTCACCAGCCCAGGGTAGGCCATTCTCCTCTCTCTCCATTCAAATTGGCTTTACCCCAGCATCCCAAATGCCCCAGGTCCTTCCCTCCTCAGTTTCTTTGAACATGATGTTCTTTATGCCTAGATTGCTCTCTCCCTGCCTCACTTAATGTCAACTCCTTAAGAACTCAAGGCCAATGTCATTTTCTCAGGAAATCTTCACTTGTTCTCTCCAGACTAGGTCTCACTAGTTACTTGCTATTATCATTCTTAGACCTTCTGTGAAACATTACCATAATTGTAGTTATGTTGTATAGTTAATTGTATAATTTATGTTTACTGTCTGTTCCCCTACCAGACTATAAATTCCATGAGGGTAGGGATAGTATCCGTCTCAATATCACTGCTATAGTATAATAGAAATACAGAGTAGGTGTTCAATAAATATTTTATTGTATAAGCGAGGCAGTAAAAATAGGCAGCAGTGTGGGGACTATGAGAATGGAAAACAAAGGACAGAGGGCAGATTCAGGAAATTTTATGTTTAGTAACTGGAGATGGTGGCCAGGAAGGAGAAGTCAAAGATGGTGCAAAGTTTTCAAGTGTGAGAGATGGGTGGTACCACTGATAGAAATAGGAAGGTTAGAGGGAGCTGGGTTTGGAGCCCCATTTTTGGTACTTTTAATGTGAAATAGATGATGAAAAACTTAAGTAGAAATATCTGCCAATCAGTTAAAGAAAGGAAAGTAGACAGATCTTTGTGGTTGAGCTCTCATGATGAGTTCAAAGAACTCCCAATCTCTGTTGAGGGATGGGATGCCTACACTATTTAGTCTACATTTTTAATTCTTTATCCTCAGAGTCATTTTTCATATGTGTATAGTATATTATTATTTTTTAGTAGTAAAACATTCATGCTAAATGTAGATAATTTGGACAATAAAGAAAAATGTAAAAAAGACCTAGTAAGCCAGGTAGGCATAAGTAGAAATTGGTTTTCTTACAATAAAGATATACAAGTGATGTAAAACTTCTTGATGGTTATTTGAAAATATGAAATAAAACACTTAAAATATATACTTCATGTTCAATCATTTCTATGTTTAGGAATTTATTCAAAGGAATTAGTTAGATATGTGTACATGGTTTATGTAAGAGGATATAATCTTTTTACCTAGATATAACTGCTGCATTGTTGAATATCTTTCAGAGGTGCCAGAGATTGAACCCAGGACCTCATACATGGGAGCAGGTGCTCAACCACTGAGCTATATCTGCTCCCGAATAAGAGCTGTTTTTTCATTTGTTTGTTTTTTATTTGTTTGTTTGTTGAGCTACATCCACTCCCCTGTTGGGTCTTATTTTATGCATAATTTGAAAAATTCAGGTCATACTCTATATATCATTTCAAACTTTAGTTTTTTTTCACTTTTTTCACTCTATCTTTGATCACAAGCATTTATTAGGTTATTTCTTAATATCCCAATAATTAGGTTATATCCGTTTTCTTCTTTTTAAAATATCCTATGATAAACATCTCTTTACCTAAACTACTTTCTCCAAAGATGTGAGCACAAAATAGAATTGCTATGCCTTTTTTTTTTAAAGATTTATTTATTTGATACATTTTAAACCCCCCTTCCTATTTGCTGTTTTGTGTCCATTCACTAGGCAATTCTCTGTGTCTGTTTCATCTCTTCTCATCCTCCTCCTGCAGTCTTCACCAGGATTCGATCCTGGAGACCTCTGATGTAGGAGAGAGGTGTTCTGCCATCTGTGCCACCTCAGCTCCTGGTTTTTTGGAGCTTTCGGAGCATCTCGTCTTGTCTCTCTCCTTTTACGTCATCATCTTGCTGCATGGCTCCCGGGGCCTGGTGGCTCACCGGCACACAGAGCCTGGCAGCCCATGCGCCTTCTATATATATTTTTTTATTTTACTGGGAGGTCCCGGGGATCGAACCCAGGTCCCTCCATATGGCAGACAGACGCCCAACCATTTGAGCCACATCCACCCCCTGCTATGCCTTTTTAAGACTCTTGATACATTACCAAATGCTCTTCAAAAAGGTGAACCAATTTATATTCTCACAAGTAGGATATGCCATATTATAATTTCACCAAATCCTGGCCAAGTTTAAAGCAATCTCTGAATAGGTGTATCTGACTCATTGGGCCTAATCAATGTCAAGCAGGCATTTGTCTGGGTTTTGAGAAAAGAGGGAAAGGAGGTCACTGCCACACATTGATCATTAATGTCATAAATTTTATGGTTATTGGGCTTTAACTGAAGTAATCAGTTTTTCAGTCAATTTACAGTGACTAAATTGGAATTGCACATAAATGTGACCTAAAAATAAAACTAACATCAATCCTAAAAAATCTTGCTACTCTTCACTTTTATTTTTCACAGAACCCATTGGTTTTTGATTGAAACATCATAGCACTATGTGTCTGCATCTCAACTGTATATGTTAGACTCGATTCCCTTGCATTCCCTACTGCACTTATTGGAGAGGATTCAGGAATATCAATAGTTACCAAAAACTATTCCGAGAACAGTTTCTTCCAAAACTGAGATTCAGAAGAAATAAGCCAATTTTAAACATTAAATGCAGAGGTTATTATTCAATGAACTTACATTTTATTTCATCATGGATGTTTTAAGTGGGGAGCATAACTTATTGCATTGCATTTGCTGCACTAGAACCTATGAAAAGGCTGTTTGCAGAGACAGACAAGGATCTTATTTTACAGAATAGAGGTATATAGTGTTATACAATTTGGGAAAAACCTCTCTAGTGCTCTT
The DNA here is from genome assembly GCA_029593785.1 of Cabassous unicinctus. Lineage (NCBI taxonomy): Eukaryota > Metazoa > Chordata > Mammalia > Cingulata > Chlamyphoridae > Cabassous > Cabassous unicinctus. The sequence goes on from JAQZBX010001524.1 coordinate 26,837, forward strand.
GTAAAAATACTGTTCTTAAATAGAGGGAAAAAAAATAAAAATCAAATGAAAACAGAGAAAGACAGAATGGAAATTGAAGATTTCCATGGAAAAGAAAAAGAACCAGGAAGAGCAAAGTAACTACCTCAAAGTGGCAGGTAACACTGAAATTAATTATTTTAAGATGAAAATTCCCTTATACTTGATTGCCTCATCTAAGATAGTTTTAAATTTTAAAATTATGCCCTTTCTCTCTCCTCAAATGCTACTAAAATTAATCTTACATTCATGAAAAGCTTTTATGTGATCATAAATGAGGAGTGTTTTTTCTGCATGGATGAAGAAATTTGGCTTAGAAATTTGATTAGTTATATGTGTTTGGAAACGGCTCATAAGTAGTACATTTAAGTTTCCACTTAAACATGAGGTTGTGATTATATATACATCTTTGCAGATGGGCAATTTAACTATACCAAATTTACTGAGTGGGACCATACATTATCTTAAACCCATTGCACAGTGAACTCTACCTCAGATTTGCCATTTCAAGACATTTTTGTAAAGGTTAAGAATTCATTGGTAGAGACAATTCTAAAATTTTGATGAAATTATTTCATGAGTTTGGTAAACACTGTT
>JAQZBX010001524.1:27551-53158 GCA_029593785.1 Cabassous unicinctus
TGTTCTTTCCTGAAACTTAGGTGTGGAGAACCATCTTGCAAACAGAGGTGACAAGCATGATGAGTAAGACCTGCTTGCTAAGGATGATGAAAGACAAGGAGGGAGGGGAACCTGTGGCCCTAATTATGTCACTAGGCAGCTGTTCAAGCCCAGACTGCTTACAGCTGTTCTTTTTCATGACATGAAAAAACTCTTCTGTGTAAGGCAGTATTGTGGGGTTTTCAGTTATTTGTAGCTATACACATTCCTAACTTATGCAATGACCAATCCTCTTACAAGTTCCTTGTCCTTTTCTGCTTAGGTTAACAGTGCTAAATACTTCTGAGACAGAGCTTCATTTAAAATAGTGAAATACTTCCATTCAATTTGTAAGTTGCCAGGGCCCCAAGCCTTCCAAGTGGCAGACCTCTTTCCCATTGGTCTTGGTCACTTCCCTGAGGCCCATTATACTTTCCATGATTCAGTAACTAAAGGTCAAGGTCAGGTACAGCAAAGGGCCTCTAGGACCTTGCTCAAGCTGGGCCCTGCATCCTTTTTTTCAAATTTTTTCTTTATTTTTAAAGAAGTTTTAGATTACATAAAAGTTTCTTTGAAAGTGTAGGGGATTCCCATATACTCCTCCCCCCCGACACACACACTTTTCCTATTAACAACAACTTTCATTAGTGTGGTATATTTGTTACAATTGATGAACACATATTGAAGCATTGCTACTAACCATGTTCTATAGTTTTCATTATGGTTTACAATTTGCACTGCACAATTTTATAGATCTTGACAAAATATATAACAACTTACATCAGTCATTGCAATGTCATGCAGAACAATTCCAAGACCCCCAAAATGCCCCATGTTACAACTATTCTTCCCTTTCCCTTCCCCTCAAAACCTCTGGTGACCACTGTCTTTATATCAATGTTACAAGTTCTTCCATTACTAGAAAGTCTACTTTAGTCCATAGTTGCATTCCCCTCTCATGTTTGTTCATTCTCAAGATTTTGCGATGTTGATGCCCACTCTGCTTCTGATTGAGAGGGGGCTCAGATCCCATGGGGCAGATGGATGGAACTGTCTTGCTTGCAGTTGTAGATAGTCTTTTGGGATGGGTGTTGTATCATCCTTTTGTTAGTTGTCCTGGGCAAGTCTGATGAATTGGAGAGTACATGTTGGCTGCAACTCTGCTGAGATTCATGGCTCAACTGGCATATGAACAGAATGAAGATTTAAGTCTCTGGGACACATATTTAATGGATATAGTGCCAATTATTTACTAAAATAACTAAAAGGGGCAGAAGAACCATGTATAGGAAAATTACAAATGTGACTAACTCTGTTATATTGGGGAGATAGTTTATCATACATTCCAAGGTAAGGCCCACCAAATTCCTGAGGTTGTCTGTCCTGCCTATAGTGTCCAGATGTCTCTAGAGTCCTCAGGAGCATCCCTGCTTGAAGCAATGTTTACTGAGCACAGAGTGAGATCCTCCTGAGACATGTATAAGTATAACCTCTGGAATGAACTCCTGACTCACTTTGAAATCTCTTAGCTGTAAACACTCATTTGTATTTGATATCTCCCCCTTTTGGTCAAGGTCTTTTTCCAAATGCATCTCTAGTTGGTGCTTAGTAATAATCCCTCAATGCCAGGGAGGCCCATCCTTGGGAAGCAGTGCATTTATATGCTGAGTTTGACTTAGAGAGAGGCCACATTTGAGTAACAAGGAGGTTTTCAGGAGGTGACTCTTAGGCAATATATAATACTAGGGTAAGTTTCAATTTTACAAGAACAAGATTCATAAATACAAGCATTATTATCAAGGGCCTGGTGAATTGGTCTGTCTTCTTTTGCTAGACACTGCCTATGTGCTCTAGAAATTCTTGCCACTCTATTAGAGAATGTAGCAGGATTCCCCAGGACCTGTATCCTTTCTGAAATGTTATTCCCATGTCTTAAAGTTGTTAAATATTTTGAGTGTCATCTCAGATAAAATACCATTTTTTCATAAGGACATTAACAATGATATTTTGTATACCTTAAATTGTAATAATAGATACTTTATATTTAATGTCCAGAAACTTTCAGAATTTCCCTCTCCCTCAGTTTTAACCTAATGAATTCATTTTTCCTTATCACAGATAATCTGAATACCAAGATTCTTTTTGATCAGTGCTGGATCCATGCAATGCTTTCCTGATTTTCTGTGTCCAAGGTTATTTAATCCAATGCTCCAGGGACCTCATCTTGGTCAGTGTTCCTCACCTCCTCTGCTTCACTTCCTCACTTGTTTTGACCAAGGGACAGAGAAGAACTTGATTGGAAAAAACCTGGAAACATCTGTATTTAATAAACTCATCATCAAAAAACAAGTATATTTACTCTCTTTCCAAATACTTGAGGTTATAAGGTCTTAGTTCTTTCTATGATAACTTCAAACCAAAGAATATGCATTTGGCTTCTTTTTTTCCTCTTAATAAATATAAAAAGGCAGTTCTAAGGCCTTCATTTACTTTCTCTCTTCCTCTTCTTTTTAAACATTACATGCCTTTATTGAAAAAAATAAAAGCCTCCTTTTTCTTTGTTCACCTCTATTTTAACTCTAGTCTCTATTTTCCTCCCCTAAACATCACTTTCCTAATCTTTTGCAATAGGAGAGACTAACCATTGTCTTAATATTAGAAATAAAATCCTCACAATCATTGAAAATATATACAGTAGGGAAATTCATAGTTGAACAGGGTTAGCAAGCAATTCAGTGAATTACCCTATTAGGAAACATATTTTTAAAGTTATTTTAAATTATACTATAAATATGTATGTTAAGTGATAAATTTTAAATGAGGATAAGATCATGACTCTCATACGAATATAAAATGAACACATTTCAAAGATCTTATTTAACATATTAATTAATGACAGGACCAGTAGATGTTACTAGTTCAAAAGAGATCTCAAAGTACTACAAATTTATAGTCATATGAGGAATGCTTAAATTAATTTACAAATGGACTGAAAAATGCAAAAGAGGTCAACATAGAGAGGGCAATATTAGGATGCATGCCATAAGACATAGTTCTGTATTTCTATGGGCCTGAATTATTTGCATCACTATCCATTTTCTAAAAGTGAATTTCTATCTCTACAGAGGTATAAAATAACCTAGTCAAAACCAAACAAAGATGGAGATCATCAGCTGTATAAAATAGCTCCATAAAATTCAAACTCTTTCACAATTTTTCCTTACATGTGTAGCCTGGTGAAGTATAACCAAAAGGTGGTGCTCTTTCTTAATTCCCATCCTAGGAACTGGCTTGTTGGAGTTTACCAGGAGAGATAAAAATTGGGGTGAGCTAGAATGAGGGAAGAAGGTCAGTTTTGAAGGTCAAAAGTGGGGAACTGAGTAAGAGTGAGATGAGTTGTCCTTTCTACTCCCCACTTTGGCTAGTGTTAAGAGATTAGGTCCTAGAACCACAACACATGGTTCAAATCCCATTTCTGCCACTTACCACATGTGTCATATGGGCAAGTTACTTAGTCTTTTGAAGCCCTAGTTTCTTTATCAACATTATGGAGGTATTAGTATAACTTAATTGATAGGTTTGTTGTGGGGTTAAATGAGATAACTTACGTAAAACACTTGGCATAATAACTGGCTTGGCAAAGTGTCTGATAAATGTTAGTTTTCATTAATCTTTTTATAATTGTTATAATTGTGTTTAAGTGAAACTGATATGTCCAAGCTAAACCAGCTCAGTTGTATATAAGAAAGTCAAATTACTTTTATTTATTTAGTGGTTTTTTTTAAAGATTTATTTTATTTATTTACCCCACCCCCCACCTTGTTGTTTTTGTGCTCGCTGTCCTGCTCTCTGTGTCCTTTTGCTGTGTGCCCTCTGTGTCTGCTTGTCTTCTCTTCTTGTCTTCTCTTTAGGAGGCACCGGGAACCAATCCTGGGACCTCTGATGTGGGAGGGAGGCACTCAATCGCTTGAGCCACATCAGCTCCCTGGTTTGTTGTGTCTCTCATTGTCTCTCCTCTTTGTCTCTTTTTGTTGCATCAGAACTACGCGTGGGCCAGCACACCGCACAGGCCAGCTTGAACCCAGGACCTCCCATATGGTAGATGGGAGCCCAATCGCTTGAGCCACATCTGCTTCACTCAAATTACTTTTAAAAATAGCTTTATTGATAAATAATTGACATGTAATAAACTCACATATTTAAAATATATAATTGCATAAGTTTTGATATCGATGTATTGCGAAACCATCACTATAATGAACATATTCATTCCCCCCAAAGTTTCCTTATGCCTCCTTTATAATCCCTCCCACCTATCTCTCCCTGTTCCTCAACCTCTATCCTCAGACAACCACTGATCTACTTTTTGTCACTATATCTAAGTTTGCATTCTCTAGAATGCTTACAAATGGAATCATATGTTATGTATTCTTTTCTGGGTGGCTTCTTTTACTCAGCATAATTAATTTGTGATTAATCCATCTTGTAGTGTGTATCAATAGTTCATTCCTTTTACTGCCAGGTAGCATTCCACTTGTATATATATATATATATATATATCTCAGTTTGTTTATCTAGTCACTTTTTGATGGACATTTGGATTATTTCTCATCTTTGACTATTGCAAATAAAACTGCCAGAGACATTCATGTACAAATATTTTTATGGATGTATGTTTTAAATTTTCTTGGGTAAATACCTGGGAATGAAATGGCTAGATTATGTGGTAGGTACATGATTGACTTTCTAAGAAACTGCCAAACTATTTTCCAAATTAGTTGCACCATTTTTCATTCCCAGCAGAAGTGTATGAGAGCTCTAGTTGCTCTACATTCTTGCCAACACTTGGTATGATCAGTCTTTTTAATTTTACCTATTCTAATAGGTGTGTGGTGGTATCTCATATGGTTTTAATTTGTATTTCTCTAGTGACAAATAATGCTGAGCATCTTTTCATGTGCTTTGGTGGTAAATTCATATGCAATGCACTTTGCCTAATCCAAACCCACAGCCATAACTAATAAAATGTAAAAGCCATAGACAGAATTAAAAAACATAAACATCCTTATGGCCTGTAAACAGACAGAATTGTGAATCAGTCAGTGGAACTGAAGCTGAAGGCTGCTGGGTGATGAATCTGCAAATAGAAGAGTGAGGTAGATGAAAATTAAAATTTCTTTGTCTTATAGATGGACATGAGTGGCTAGAGCAGGGACTTCCCCACTTGCCTTACTAAAAGAAGCGTTTTAAAAAAGGCCCTACATTTGCTGCCATCCTCCCTGCTACTGATCTGCTGTCTGGGAAGCCGTGGGCCTAAGGAGGCAAGAGGACTTGTCCTACAAACTCAGTCAAGCTGCCTTGTGGCCACATGGCTAAATTTGTTATATAACCATAGGTAAAAAAACACATTATAAGGCTCAATTCTGGACCAGAGGTCTGAAGGAGTAGGAGAGGAAGTAAAAGTGGGGTGGATAGAGGGGAGAGAGAGGCTGAGAACAAAACAAAACATGCCCTTCAAAATGTATCTCATGAAAAAAGTAATATCAAAAAGACAGTCTACAAAATCTATAATCAAACCATAAATTCATCCCAGATGAAATTAATTTTATCACTTTATATCATAAAGATTTTAAAATAAGTATGTTTTTCAGTGAAACTAATGAATAAATGACATTCATTACAATGAAGACAATTGTATGAAACAAAATAGGCAGAAAAATAAAAATATGTGGATATAAAAAAAAGAATCAGAAATATTAGAAATGCAAATCTATAATTGCAATACAAAATTTAGTAGATGGTTAAACTGTAGCCACATTCTTTGTGGCTGCTTCCAGCAAGAGGTGGAATCTATTTCTCTACACCTTGAATCTGGGCTAGGCAATGTGACTTGTTTTAGCCCATGGATCTTTAGCCAAGGTGAAGGAAGTAGAGGTTTGAAAAGCAACTGAGCATTACGTCTAATCTACTGTTTCTGCTGGAAATACCAAAAGTGCCATGAAAGAAGTCTGGGTTAGCCATCTCAGCCCTTCACCAGCCCCAGCTCCACCCTTGTATGGGAGAAAATTAATTATAAAAATGCCACACAAGAGGGCAGTTGCTGGAATGTATGGTAGTTGCATGCTTAGTTTTATAAGAAACTGCAGACTTTTTCAGAGTGCCTGTAAGATTTTATATTCTCATTAGCAATGTATGAGTACTAATCTTCTATCCTACAATCATATTGAATTTATTAACTTTTTGTTATTGTTGTTGTTTGGACATTCATCCCAGAGAAATAAAAATATATATCCACACAAAAACCACCCACACACATGTTCATAGCAGGTTTATTTGTAACATACAATAGAAAACTACTGCAACAATTTGGATGCCTCAAGGAATTATGTTGAGAGAAAAAAGTCAATCCCAAAAGGTTACACACTGTTTAATTCCACTTACATACGTTTTTGAAATGACAAGATTATGGAAAGGGAGAGAAGATTGGTGGTTAGTAGGGGTAAGGGATAAAAGGAGGGAGAGAGGGACGTGCATGTGGCCTTAAAAGGGCAACACAAGGGATCCCTGTGGTGATAGAAATGTCCTGTTTCTTGACTGCATCAATGTTATTATCCAGGTTGTGATACTGTACTACAGTTTTGCAAGATATTACCATTATACTTACCTAGTAGGGGAGATGCCATGATCACGAAAGTAATTTTCCCAGGGCGAGGCTATCCCTTGCACTGGGGATCTGCTGATTCCTGCGATTGCTCCACATGGGGGAAACTCGGCTGCATAATTTGTGTTGGTGGGCGCTTGCGCCTGCGCTTTCCCCCGACTTTTAAATAAATAAATAAATAAATAAATAAATAAATAAATAAGATATTACCATTAGGGTAATGGGATAAAAGGAACATGGGACCTCTCTCTATTATTTCTTACAAATGCATATGAATCTACAATGATCTGAAAAATTTTTAAAGTTCAATTAAAAAAGAAAAAAAAAGAGAAAATTGCCGTATGTTCTTGTACTGCACACATACAACATACAGTTCTTTCATTTCTAAGGATATGACCAGAAAGAAGAGGCAAACAAGTGTGCTCAGTTCACCATTTTGACTTATTCTGTCTTACACACTCTTACTTTGCTTAACTTTTCAAAACAGCAGCAGATTAAAAAGCAGCAAATTTAATGTCAGGAGAAAGGCTGCTAGAGATAGTTTTCCTAACAGCACTGAAGAGTGACAGATTAGAGCCCAATAGTAAGGATGAATACCAAAAAACTTTAAAAAAGAGATACTACTAATCAAAACTGTATGTTAATGGGATGCTAATGTAGGGCCAGGGATATACAGGCTTCAGCAGAGTCTCAAGACAGCAATATAAACAGAGGCGACTCTGATAATTGTGTGGGTCATCAAGGCATTTAAAAATGTATTTTTTTCGTAGTCTCTGTTTAATAAGGCAGGAAAGTGGCAAATGCGCCTACAAATTTGTAAAAAAAACTTTCTATCAAAACAAAGTACATGTTTAAAAGAATAAACACTTACATATAAAATTTATTCATTGAAGACCTGAGAATTTACTCCACTAGCTGAAGTCGGAGGGTTTAGAAATTTATCATTTTTTTTGTTTTTTCCCTTTCTCATATTTTTGTTTTTATTAAAAAAAAAAACACTGCAGAGTCCCATGTTGATAAAAATATGTTTTTTTTTCCTTGATATGGTATTAAATGTTTTAAATTTTATCCAAGGCAAATTTCTCTCTGCTGTGTAATTTAGTGTAGTTCTATTTTTCAAAAGGGAACTGTGTGTCCTGTTAGGTTGTTTATATTTAATGCATTGTCTGCTGATTTTCTGAGTCACTAAAAGATCAGAATCTAATTATTTTTACTAGAAAATAGTGAGAAAAGCTATTCCTAAATATTCTCTTTTAGACATTTTTGAGTTCTATTAAAAAGCGTGTTGTATAAGGACTACTTTACCATATTAGGAAATAAGAACATAAAATAAAAGCCCAGAGGTCCCAAGTTAGTTAGCATATCTAGATGTCACTTGATACTACTTTCTTTTAAAAGTAGGAATGAATCTCTTATACAAAATTGATGATTATCATCCAATCTCCGCTTTTGTGCTTCTAATTTTAAGGGGTCCATAACTTTATAAGGTCTCCCATCTTATTTTTAGACAGTTCAAATGGTTAAAATACTATGTTGCTTATATAGAAACAAATATACCTCCCCGTAATTTACACTATTTAACACATCATAGTTCTTCACATGTTTCTACAGATGACTCCTTAATCTACTTGAAGAGAAAGGCTCTGTTCCTTTCATATCTGTCTTCATTTGTTTAAAATAAATATTCCTAACTTCTTATATGTCTGTCTTTAAAAAATAAAATAAAATAAAAACCAAGCTTTAGTCCTCTCTCCCTCCCTTCCATCCTTCTTTTCCTTTTTTTTTTTTTTAACCTAATCTAGACCAAAAGTCACTAAGTAGAGCTAAAAAAAGTAGGGGAGTATATGGCCCAGAGGTGGTTGATGATCTAGCACAGCGTGTTGGAGCCTGAATGAGGGGAGGAGACTCAGGACTGGCTGGACCTGCAGGGTCCATGGACCTCCATCTCCTGGCATCTAAGCCTTGGGAACAGGCCAAGATATAGCTCCAGATTTATCTTCAAACAAAAGTCTGGGGCTTAACTCTCATTGATCCCACTGGATCATAATCCCATCCCTGAAACAAGTTAAGTGTCTGGGAAGAAAATGATTGGTTAAGATTAGGTCACATGCCAACCCCTTAATGGATCTTGAGTTTGAGTCAATTTCACCCAACCATATGGACAGAGAATAAATGAGGAATAATGGGAAAGCCTGGATCCTATTATTAGGAGAAGGAGAAGGAGATCCTGGGTGGCTAAACAGTTGATGTCTACTATTGAATAACTCATTATCTTGAGAAATAATATCTAGACATTTTTGTTTGGGATCATTCTATGAAAACACTATTTTGTGGCTTGTTTTATTTTACTTAAAACTAATAATGAAAATCTTTCCATGTCAATGAATATTATTTTAGAAAATCATTTTAATGCCTGCAAAATAACTAATTTTATTTAACTGCCCCCAACTTTTGAACATGTAAATTATTTGTAAATTTAGTTTGCTAAAAAATACTGTGAAGACTATCTTTGTGCACAACTCTTTATGCACTTATCCAGGTAGTTTCTCAGGATAAATTCCTATAGGTAGCATCATCAAGTCAAAGAATATGCCTTTTCAGGATTTTCAACCATTTTCTAACTACCATTCTTCATTTGATATTTGATAGACATTCAACAAACAAATGTTGAATATTTCTTGCCTACCAACTCTAGTTTGTCATTGCCCCTTTATAATAGAGTTAGAAAGGAACTTAATATTCCAAATATGTGTGTAGATAATATTGAGACCATGCTTGTTCTCAAATGTATATACCTATTATTTTTATTGTTTAAGATTCTATTAATTTGTGTATTTAGCAACACTGGTATTCACACCTTTGTGCCATCCTGTGTGTTTTATCGGGATTGAGTTGCAGGACCAATAGAATACAACAGAGGATTGTGGGAATATGGCCCATGGAGTAGACAGATAAAGCTTATCTCTTACTAAAACAACTGAAAGGGAGTCTAGGGCTGCCTTGGCGATCTGTTTAGGGGTACAGCAGACCAGGACACTGCTTCACAACTAACAGAAGAGTGGGGGCCAGAGAGGAGGAAGCTGAAATAGCAAACAGTAAATTATTGATCCTCCCAGCCGCCGGGAAGGGCTCCCCTCCCCCATTCCTGAGATAGCAGGCAGGGTAAAACTCCTGGCAAATACTATCTAAGAGGAGAACAGACTTCTTCCTCCCTGCCACCACCTCTAGATATATATATATATATATATATATGGGGGAGGAGAGGTGCTCTGGGTCACCTAGGAGGGTGTTAGAAAGAAAAGGAAGCCAGCAAAAAATCTTGAGTTTCTCCTGCCTGTGGCTGGAAGTGGCGCTTACACCCTGCCCTCAGGACAAACGGCCTAAGTGGAGCCGCTGGCTTCCTCCTACAAAAGGAGTATGGTGGCAACCTCCCTGGAAGGAGAAGGGGACTGAGAGGGTGGAGAGTGGTCTCTGCAGTCATTTTAGCCAGCTGAGCCCCACTTGGGAGAAGGGACCCTGATGTGACAGGGATAAGGGAGGGGGATCTTCTCAGGCAGGCTGCCACACCTAGCAGCCTAGGAAAAGAGAGAATTTACATCAGAAAGAAGGCAGAGATAACAGGGAGGGAATAGGAGCTGATAGGTTTCTGAAAAGTCTTGCTAACCTAAGAAGGTCCCTGGTACAATTCCCACCTCCTCTCTGAGAAGCCATACAAGGTTATCAAGCATCCAACTTTATGACAGGGAACATATTAACATCCTCTTTGTATTAGCTTTTATTGGATCTCTTATTTGAAAAAAAAAAAAAGAGGTTCCTTTTTTACTTTCCTTATTTTACTCATTAAAACCTGGCGTAAAACCTGCAGAGGACAGGCTGCAGGATGATTGTTGAATAGCAACAGCCTGAGATCACTAGAGGTCCAAGAGAAAAGTCTGTTTTCCATGTTTATCTTGGTTTTTTGATCCTTTTCCTGACTTCTTCCTCTTTTTCTTTAAAAAAAAAAATGAGTAGCTGCTGTCTTGATTTCTTGTTGTTGTATTTCCCCTTTCTTTGTTTCTCTGTTTGTCTGTTAGTTTTTTCTCTCTTTCGTTTCCCAGTTTACCTATGCTGTGTCTTTTCCTTCCTTCATCTTTATATTTTCTGTTTTCTGTTGTTGTTCTTTCATTCCACCTCTTTGGGCTTGGTCTTCAATTGTTCTTGTACTCATTTCTCTTTCTCTCCTACTTTATGTTTTATTTTCTCTTTTTAAATTTTTTTCTTCTTTCTTTCCTTCTTTCTTCTGCTTTTTCTTCTTTCCACTTCTCATCATTCTGGGCTTTTAATTCATTCTGTATTTTTCTCCATTCTGTTTAATGTTTCATTGTTTCTGTTCCACCTTTCTAATCTTATTCTTCTGTACTTCTTACTAAGGTTAATTATTCAATTGCTTATGTCTTGTATGGTCCTTCTCCTACCTTTTACTATTATTGCTACTTTAACTTATTCTCTCTTTCTATATCTTCCTATTTCTCTGGTACTAACATTTTTTCCCCAAGGGAACATAGATATCAGCAAGGAAATAGAATAAGAGGAATGAAGTGTCAAAGTGAAACCTTACAACAAAATAAAACCATAGAACAAAGAGAGAAGCCAATCAACTGAATAAGCACACCAAGATAAACAGATGACTAGATACCAACCGAAAAATACAAGCCACACTAAGAAACAGGAAGACATGGCCCAGTCCAATGAGCAAACAAAAAACCAAGAGGAGATGCAGAAATTGAAACAATAATCAGAGCTGTCCAAATAAATATCATGAATCAAGTTAAAGAAGTGAAGGAAGAGATTAAGGATATTAAGAAGACACTGGGAGAACATACTGAAGACATTGTAAACATACATAAAAAGATAATGGATATGATGGTGATGAATGGCACAATCCAAGAAATCAAAAATACAATGGAAGCACACCACAATAGATTTGAACAGGCAGAGGAAAGAATAAGTGATGTGGAAGACAGTATATCTGAAATCAAATAGATAATAGAACAGATAGATAAAAAGATAGAAAAAACCCAGCAGGGACTCAGGGACTGGAATGACAACACAAAATGCACAAGCATATGCATTGTAGGCATCCCAGAGGGAGAAGAGAAGGGAAAGGGAACAGTAGGAGTGTTGGAGGAAATAATGGCTAGAAACTTCCCAACTCTATTGAAGGAGATGGATGTACATATCCAAGAAGCACAGCATACTCCAAACAGTATAATTCCCAACAGGCCTACCCCAAGACATATACTTGTCAAATTGTCCAATGCTCAAGACAAAGAGAGAATACTGAAAGCAGCAAAAGAAAAGAGAATCATCACATACAAGGGAAGCTTAATAAGATTAAGTGCTGATTTCTCACCTGAAACAATGGAGTCAAGAAGGCAGTGGTATGACATAGTTAAGGTGCTAAAGGAAAAAACTTACAGCCAAGAATTCTCTGTCCAGCAAAATTGGCATTCAAAAATAAGGGACAGTTCAAAATATTCACAGACAAACAGAATCTAAGAGAGTATGTTAATAAGAAACCTGCACTTTAAGAAATAGTAAAGGGAGTTCTGCAGGTTGAAAAGAAAAAACAGGAGAGAGAGAGAGTTGGAAGAGAGTGTAAGAACAACTAAAAAGACAAAAAGAGTAATAAAAACAGTATATGACATACATAAACCCAAAGAAAATATGGCTAATCTAAGTAATTCTATGACAATAATAACATTGAATGTTAATGGACTAAACTCTCCAGTTAAGAGACACAGACTGGCAGAATGGATAAGGAAATATGACCCATCTATGTGCAGTCTACAAGAAACCCACCTTAGGCCCAGGTATTCAAGAAACCTGGAAGTGAATGGTTGGAAAACAATTTTACAAGCAAACAATAACCAAAAAAGGGCAGGAGTAGCTATACTAATATCGGACAAAATAGACTTTAAATGCAAAGCTATTATAAGAGAGAAAGACAGACACTATATATTAATAAAAGGGGTAATATTTCAAGAAGAAAAAACAATCATAAGCATTTATGCACCTAACCAGGGCTCCTTGAAATACATGAGGCAAACACTGGAAAAACTAAGTGGAGAAATAGATGCCTCTACAATTATAGTGGGGGATGCTAATACACCATTATCACCATTAGACAGAATATCTTGACAGAGAATCAATAAAGAAACAAAGACTTTGAATAATACATTAGAGGATCTGGACCTAATAGACATATAAGAACACTATACCCAAATACAGCAGGATATACATTTTCTCCAGGACACATGGATCATTCTCCAAGGTAGACCACCTGCTAGTCCACAGAACAACTCTCAATGAACTCAGAAAGATTGAAATTTTACAAAGTAATTTCTCTGACCACAATGGAATGAAGCTGGAAATCAGTAAGGGCCAGAGAACCAGATTAGGCACAAAGATATGAAAGTTAAATAACACACTCTTAAATAAACAGTGGGTCAAGGAGGAAATTGCAAAAGAAATCAGTAACTACCTCGAGACGAATGAAAATTAAGACACAACATATCAAAACCTATGGGACTCAGCAAAAGTGGTACTGAGAGGGAAATTCATAGCTGTAAATGCAGATATCAAAAAAGAAGAAAGAGCTAAAATCAAAGCCCTAACTTCACACCTGGAGGAATTAGAAAAAGAACAACAAATTAACCCCAAAGAAAGTAGAAATTTGGAAATAATAAAGATTAGAGCAGAATTAAATGACATTGAAAATAAAAAAGCAGTAGAAAAAATAAAACCAAAAGCTGGTTCTTCAAGAAGATCAATAAAATTGACAAACCATTAACTAGGCTAACAAAGAAAAAAAGAAGATGCAAATACACAAAATAAGAAATGAGGAAGGGGATATCACCACTGATCCCACAGAAATAAAGAGTATCATAAGAGGGTACTTTGAAAAATTACATGCCAACAGGATGGACAATTTAGAGGAAATGGACAAATTCCTAGAAACACACAAGCAGCCTACATTGATGAAAGAAGAAATTGATGAGCTCAACAGACTAATCACAAGTTGTGAGATAGAATCAGCCATCAAAAACCTCCCAACTAAGAAGAGCCAAACATTCCAGAAAGAACTAACACCAATCCTGCTTAAACTCTTCAAAAAAATAGAAGTGGAAGGAATATTGCCTAACTCATTCTATGATGCCATTATCACCCTAATACCAAAGCCAGACAAATACACCACGAGAAAGGAAACTATAGACCAATCTCCCTAATGAACCTAGATGCTAAAATCCTCTACAAAATACTTGCTAATTGTATTCAACAACACATCAAACTAATTATACACCATGACCAAGTGGACTTCATCTCTGATATGCAAGGATGGTTCAATATAAGAAAATCAAGCAATGTTATACACCTCATAAACAGATTGAAAGAAAAAAATCACATAATCATCTCTATAGATGCAGAAAAAGCATTTGACAAAATACAGCACTGTTTTCTGATAAAAGCACTACAAAAGATAAGGATAGAAGGAAACTTCCTCAACATGATAAAGGGTATATATGAAAAACCCACAGGGAACATCATATACAATGGAGCAATCCTAAAAGCTTTGCCTCTAAGATCAGGAACTAGACAAGGAAGTCCACTATCACCACTCCTATTTAATATTGTGTTAGAAGTACTTGTTTAAGCACATAGGCAAGAAAAGTATATAAAAGGCATCCAAATTGGAAAGGAAGAAGTAAAATCTTCACTATTTGCAGCTGACATGATCCTATACATAGAAAACCTGAGAAATCTACAACAAAGCTTCTAGGGCTTATAAATAAGTTCAGTGAAGCTGCAGGTTATAAGATCTATGTGCAAAAATCAGTAGCATTTCTGTACACCAATAATGAGCAATTTGAGGAGGAAACCGGGAAAAAAAATACCATTTACAATAGCAACTAAAAGAATCAAATATGTAGGAATAAATTTAATTAAAGATGTAAATGACTTATATGCAAAATTATATAACACTGTTAAAGGAAATCAAAGAAGACTTAAATAAATGGAAGAATATTCCCTGTACATGGATAGGAAGACTAAACATCATCAAGATGTCTGTCCTACCCAAACTGATACACAGATTTAACACAATCCCAATAAAAATAAACACAGCATTTTTTACTGAATTGGAAAAACTATGAAATTTATTTGGAAGGGCAAGAGGCCCTGAATAGCCAAAGACATAATGAAAAAGAAAAATGAAATCAGAGGAATCACACTACCTGACTTTAAAACATACTACAAAGCTACAGTGATCAAAACTGCATTGTATTGCACAAGGATAGACATACTGACCAATGGAACGAAATTGAGAGTTCTGATATAGACCCTCGCATATACAGTCATCTGATATTTGACAAGGCCACCAAGCCCACTCAACTGGGAGAAAATGTCCTCTTCAACAAATGGTGCTTGGAGAACTGGATATCCATATCCAAAAGAATGAGAGAGGAACATCATCTCACACCTTATACAAAAATTAACTCAAGATGTATCAAAGATCTAAATATAAGAGCCAAGATCATAACAACCTTGGAATATTAGGTAGGGAAACATCTACAGGACCTTGTAGTAGAAAATGATTTCATGAATTTCACACCCAAAGCATGAGGAGTGAAAGAAAGAAATAGACAAATGGGACCTCCTCAAAATTAAAAACTTTTGCACCTCAAAGGAGTTTGTCAAGAAAATGAAAAGGCAGTCTACCCAATGGAAGAAAATATTTGGTAACCATATGTCTGATAGGAGTCTATTAACTATCATATATAAAGAAATCCTACACCTTGAAAATAAAAAGACAAATAACCCATTTTAAAAATGGGCAAGTGATTTGAATAGACACTTCTCCGAAGAAGAAATACAAATGGCTAAAAAGAACATGAAAAGATGCTCAACATAACTAGCTATTAGGGAAATGGAAATCAAAACTACAATGAGATACCACTTACACCCATTAGACTGGTGGCTATTAAAAAAAACCAGAAAACTACTAGTGCTGGAGAGGATGCGGAGGAACGGGAACCCTCATCCACTGCTGGTAGTAATGTAGAATGGTGCAACCATTGTGGAGGACAGTTTGGCAGTTCCTCAAAAAACTAACTATAGATCTGCCATATGATCCAGCAATTCCACTGCTGGATATATACCCAGAAGAATTGAAAGCAAGGACACGAACAGATACATGCACACCAATGTTCATAGCGGCATTATTCACTCTTGCCAAAAGTTGGAATCAAACCAAATGCCCATCAACAGATGAATGGGTAAACAAAATGTGGTACATACATATAATGGAATATTACTCAGCTGTAAAAATGAATGCAGTGCTAACACATGGGACAACATGGATGAACCTTGAAGACCTTATGTTGAGTGAAGCAAGCCAGGCATTGAAGGACAAGTATCACATGACCTCACTGATATAAATTAAGCAAACTGAGCAGACTCACAGAGATAGAGTCTGGAACATAGGTTTACAGGAAATAGAAAAGGAGAAGAAGTTTGTGAGCCAATGCCCATATGGGCATAATATATTAGAAGGTGGAAGCATGTAGTTGTGCAGTGAAGGGACATTACAGGGGTATAGTGATACTATTGGGTTGGGTGGTGCAAGATTGACAGGGGGCCAGGGTGCGGAGTGTGGAGAGGGTGGGTTGGATACTCCATGGAACTGGGGGGAGGGTTGGGGGAGGGCACAGGTGAACACTGGGGATTGGCAGGTACATGGTTGAAATTATAATGCTGGGAATGCTCATCTGGCAATATGACAAGGAAGGGCTACTGGTTTAGGGTGTTGGATGGGGGGCATTCAGGCCAGGGTGCACCTGGGACAGGCTTCTAGGGAGAGTGTGAGTGATCATTTTGGCATAGTGTGTTGCATCAGTGGGTAGAGACCCACATAATGAGAGGGAAGATATTGGAGTACCATCCTAAGGAGGCTTGCTGTGTTCTCAAACAGAGGCACAGGAGTCACTTGAGAGCATCAGCGGTGCCTAATAGGGGAGGACAGACCAGTGTGTCAAGCCTTCAGTGAAGATGCAAGTAACTATGAATCTTGTCCTTCAAGGAGTGAAGCCTGGTGGTCACCATGGGCCTGAAGGGGAGGGGGAGGGAGGAATAAAATAGATGGAACAGGGGACATTTAGGGGGTGATAGAAGTGTTGTGCATGATCTTGCAAAGATGGATACAGGCCACGTTAAATTTTATCAGATCTTATAAAAGTATATGGTCCAAAATGTAAACCATGATGTGAACCCTTGATGATGGTTAGTAGCGATGTTTCAATATTTGTGCATCAGTTGTAACAAATGTACCATCCACCTATAAATCATTATTGATAAGGGAAAGGGGGAAAGGGGGAGGATGTTAGGTATATGGAAATCCCCTGTATTTTGTACATGACTCTATTGTGACCTAAAACTTCTTTGAAGAAAAATGGAAAAAAAGAGAAGACACTGGAGGAATAAATGGAAGAAAATGCCACTGTACACATAGGACAACAGTCTTACAATGATGAAAGGCAAAATGTAAAAAAAAAAAAATGTTTTTTTTCTACAAATATTTTTTCATTATTTTTTAGTATTCCAATTTTTAAAAATATTATTCTATTTTTACTTTTTATTAATTCTTTCTGTATTTTACTTCTTATGTATAAAACTACCATCATTACTACCGTTACTATTTCATTTTCTTATGAATTGTATGTGGCTATTTTATTGGCTTCATTTTTGAACAAGTTTTGATCACAGAAGGGTTACAACTGTAACAGGGGAGGATCATTGGGGCAGGGTGTCAGTGAGGAGAGATACATGGGAGGAGGTTCACCTGGGTATACATATAAGGCATACAAATGTGTTCAAATGCTCACAGGGCATTGTCACTGTGGGTGGAGAATCATACAATAACCAAAAAATATCAAATTCCCATCCGGGGGAGCTCTGCCACATTCTCTAATGGAAAAACAAGAATGCCCCAAGTACAGGGACAATGACTTATGAGGGAGGATGGTCCATTGAAGGACCCTTGATATTGATGACTATGCTTATGAACCTTTGCTCTTGAAATTGAAACTTAGCCTAGTAATGTAGGGTGCCTAAGAGCTACCCATGGGGAGCCTCCTTGTTGCTCAAATGTAGCCTGTCTCTAAGCCAAACTCAGCATATAAAAGCAATAACTTCTTCCCCCCCCACCCCCGTGTGGGACATGACTCCCAGGAATGAGCCTCCCTGGAACCGAGGGATTGCTACCAAGTACCAACAAGCAATGCATCTGGAAAAAAACAAAACAAACAAACAACAACAAAAAAAAACCCCACCTTGACCAAAAGGGGGAAAAGCTAAAGACAAATGAGTTTGTATGGCTAAGAGAATTCAAAGTGAGTCGGGAGGCCATCCCAGAGGTATCACTTATGAACATCTCAATAGGATCTCATTGATGACCCCAAATAGCGAAGCTCCTCAGGGATATGGAAACATCCAGACACTATAGTCAGGGCAAACAGCTCAGGAATTTGGCCCCTTGCCAGTGGGCCCTAATCTTGTATTTATGCTCCCCAGTGTGACTAAGTTAGACTCAGCTGTGGTTTCCCTATGCATGACTCTTCTGTCCTTCTATTAGAACCTATAATTAGTACCAGAGTTAGTAGGTGTACATCCAAGACACTTAAATCTTTGGGCTGTCCGTGTGCCAGCTGAGCCCTGAATCTCAATGGAGTTGTAACACCTACTTTCCAGTTCAATGGATTCACCCAGGACAACTAACGGGGAGGAGATGATGGACAAACAACATACCAAGGAACCAAGAATGCCTACAACTTCAAGGAAGAGAGTCCCATCTATCGGATGTATGGGATCGAAGCACCCTTCAATTAATGGTGTAGTGGGCATCACCATCCCAGAGTCCTCAGGATTGGGAAACAACTATGGACTAAAATGAACTTACATGTATTCTACTATAAACTACTTGTGATTCTAGCAATGGAAGAAATACCATTATTGTGGAGGCAATAACCTGTGGATGTTCTGGGGTTAGGAAGAAGGAAAAACAGGTGTAATAGGGGGCCATTTTCGGGACTTGGGAATCATCTGAATGACATTACAATGACAGATACAGGCCATTATATATTTGGCCATAACCTACAGAGTTGAATGGGAGAGAGTGTAAACTACAACGTAAACTATAATCCATGCTTAGTGGCAATGCTTCAAAATGTGTTTATCAATTGCAATGAATGTACCACACTGATGAAAGATGTTGCTAATGTGGGAAAATGTGGGAGGGGTGGGGAGCAGGGAATATGGGAATCCCCTATATATTCTCTGTAACATTTATGTAATCGAAGTATCTTTTAAAAAATAAAAAAAGTGGGGAAAAAAATACAACAGAAATTTTGGCATGCCACTTCTGAGATTGGGTTATAAAAAACATTATATGTCTGTCTTAGTGTCTCTCTCTCACCCTCTGTCTCTGAGATCACTTGGCTTGCAGGAAGCCAGCTGCCATGTTGTGAGTACAGTTCAGCAGCTTACAGAGAGGCCAACATGGAGAGGAACTGGAATTTCCAGCCACTTGCCGGCAGTGTACGGAAGTCTGCCAAAACATGTAGGCGGATCCTCCTCTGGTTAATCTTCAGGTAACTGTGGCACTGGCAGCTTGACTGAAACCTCATGAGAGAACCAGTTAAGCTGCTCCCTGATTCCTGACAGACAAAAACTGTGAGATAATGAATATTTGTTGTTTTAAGCTGCTAAATTTTAGGGATAACTTGTTACACAGCAATAGAAAACTAAGATATCCTATATCCATTAAAAAAAAATAAAAACCTTTCCACCAAGAAAACTCCAAGACCAGACGGCTTTCTTGGTGAATTGTATTAAACATTTGAGGAAGAAATGATACAAATGTACACAAGCTCTTTCAGAAAATAGAGGAGAAAAAGAACACTTCTTAACTCATTTAGAAGGCCAGGATAACACTACTAGTAAAGGCAGATAAGAATATTATAAGAAAAGAAAATTATGGACCAATGTCTTTTATACCCATAAATGTGAGAAACCTTAACAACAGATTAGCACATCAAATCAAGTCATATATTAAAACCACAATACATCAGGACCAAGTGGTTTAGCACATAAATGTAATATTATTTTAACATTCCAAATTTAATATAATTCAGGTTATAAGGTAACAGATTAAAGCAGGAAAAAAAACACAATCATTGCAAGAAATGTAGAAATCATCCTTGACAAAATTTAGTACCTACTGATAATGGAGATTCAGAACAAACCAGGTGTAGATAGACACTTCCTCCATCTGATTGAATGCATTTATGGAAAGCCTACTGCTTAGTGTTGAAATATTAACTGTCTCCCTAAGAGACATAAGAAAGTACAGATGTCCATTCTCACACTTTTTTTATTTAAAAAAATTTTGAGCATATCATTCAGACATGAACATACATAAACAATAAGTACATAGTAAAAGTTTTGAGCTTAAAAAACAAACATGTATATCATCAGACAGCGCTCCCTTACATCACCCCACCACCAACACCTTGCATTGTTCACCACTTTGGTTGGTACTCAAAAATTAATTCAAAAGTGCTCATAGACTTAAAAATAAAAGCTAAATCTATAACATTTCTGGAAAAATTCTTGGTAAAATAGCTTTGCAACCTTGGGTGAAGCAAAGATTTCTTAGAGAGGACACAGAGAGCAATAATCATTAAAGAAAAAAAAAAAAGTAAACTGAAGTTCATCAAGATCAAAAACTTCTGTTTTTCTAAAGATACCCTAAGAAATAAATAGGCAATTTATAGATTTGGAGAAAATATTCACATCATACATATTGATGAAGAGCTTGTGTCCATAGTATTATAAAGAACACTTATAATCCAATAGCAAAAGGCAAAAACCCAGTTAAAGAATGGGAAAAAGAAACATATGTAAAGGCCAATAAGCACATTAAATTGCTTAATGTCATCAAATACCAGGGAGCAAATTAAAACCACAATGAGATACCAATAATGACTTATTAGAACGGCTAAAATGAAAAAACTTACAATACCAAATGCTGTCAAGGATGTGGCAGTTACAGAATTCTCATAAAGCTAGTGGGCACAAGAATGATAAATCACTTTGGGAAATAGTTTGGCGGTTTCTTATAAAGTTAAGCATAATTTACCCATTCATTATGCTTGAGATATTTTTTCAGGAGAAATGAAAACATATATCAACACAAAACCTTGTAGAAGAATGTTTATAGCAACTTTATTCATAATAGTGAAAAACTGGAAACTGCTCAGGTATCAATATCCATCAGTAGGAGAAATGATAAACAAACTTTGGTATATTCATGCAATGGAACACTAATCAGCAAAAAGGATTAAATTGAGCGATACACTCTGCAATAAAACATTATGCTAAATGAAAGAAGGAGCGTCCAAAAGGTACAATTACACAGTTCCACCTATATGAAATTCTAGGCTAGGCGAAATCAGTCTGTGGTGATAGGAATCAGAGCAATGTTGCTTTCTGGGTGTGGGAGATACTGACAGACCACAAAAGGATACAGGGAACTTCCTGAAGAGATAGAAATGCTCTAAATCTTGACAAGACTCAACAGTATCTTTAAAATCTGTGCATTTCACTATATGTAAATTACACATCAATAAATTTAACATTTTAAAATATAGAAACCTGCTGTTCTCTATTAGAGCCTCCCTTTCATTGATCCGTTGATTTGAATACACTGGGCAGAGAAGTTCAATTACAAATGAATCCATCTGTCTCAATCTTTACGCACTCAGTTTTTCCATTGGCTCCAGGGATATCCTGAGTTATTTGAACATGCTAAATAAGGCTGCACTATGTTTGTGACATTCCTGAATATATTAGTCTAGTAACTCTGAAGTCACTGATGAGACTGGACACCAAAGTTAGTTTTAAGTTTTGTAATTCTTTAAGTGCTTCATTTTTTGCACTTACTTATTTTACTTTGTGTCTTATATTTGTCTTATATTTATTTAACCCCTTCTGATATTTAACTCTTTAAAATATAATTTCTATTTCCTGTCACCTTGAATTTTGTTCAAAAATATAAAATACACAGTAAGCATATAGGAAAGAAAAATATATAGTATATAAAAAAGGAAGACTGGCAAAATAGGAGTGAACATAAACATCTTCTAAATTGAATGGTAAGGGGTGGAAAGAGAAATATTGAGGGAAGAATTGGGTAAGCAGGAGAATCAGAGGAATTAGGGAATCATTGGATGACAAGAAACCTTCATTTAGTCACAGCAACTCTATTACAAACCTCTTTGGCTAGCAAGGTAATTATGGAAAAATATTGTTAACCAAAAGTGAAAAACATTTTGTGTAGAGGCCTGACTTGACAATAGCTAAATTTTAAAAAGTATACCAAAGTATACTTTTAAGTTAGAAATGGGTTATCTTTCTTGTCTTCAGAGTCAAGGAATAATAATGGTTAAGCTCTTTGTATAGAATGACTCATTTGCTCCTCACAAGAATCTCATAATGTCACTGTTATTATTTTTCACCTTTTACAGTTTAGATAACAGAAGCACAGAGACGTTCAAGAACACATCCAAGATCACATGGCTAGCAAATGGCAGAGCAGGGATGCAAACCCAGGCAGTCTGGCTCCAGAGTCGTTGCTCTTACCATGGAGGTTTATCATTTCTAAGGAGCTGCACAAGATGACAGACTTCCAGAAATTGACGTAATTTAACATAGGAGAAATTTAAAAGATTTCTACAAAGTTGTACAATATTGTGTTTTGATATAGCCATACTTTTCTCTTCATATTTTTGATAATTAAGGAATTTGTTAGCTGTGGGAAAAATAAAAAGTGGATAACATTTTATTTGCAAAATTGTAAAACTTTAGGGGAAGAAACCATATTTAAGACCTTTGTTTTGTAAACCATTCATAATACTATGCTATAACTACTGTAATTGTAAAATCATCATATTTCCTTGCTTTAATAATTCATACATTAATGAGAAATATTTGGTTCCATCAATATCTGTCATATTAGTTCAATAGCATTTGTGTATTATAGATAATTCTATTCAGGATTAAATATGTTATGGTATTTTGGAATCTAATTATTTTAGATGGTTATTACTGCAATGTATGAAGATTGTTTATAATGATGATGATTGATAGCTAATGCTCCTTGAGTTCTTAATATGTATCATGTAGCATGCAATGTTTTCCATAGATTTTTCTAAATAAATCTTCACAACAGCACTATGCCACAGTCCTCTTAATATTAATGTTTTATAGATAAAGGCAGTGAGTTACAACAGATTAGGTTACTTCAAAGTTACTTGCCTAGCAATGGCTGAGATCAAAATTTTGCTCTTAAGCAACAAGTCATGATCCAAAGATGTCAATATACATGTAACTGAATGCTTATATAGGTGCTTTTTTTTTTTTCTTTATTTTTAGGAGCTACTGGGGGACGAACCCAGGACCTCGTACAAGGGAAGCAGGCACTCAACTGCTTGAGCTACATCAGCTCCCATGCTGCTCTTTTCCTTTTAAAACAGTCTACTTTTTAAAAAGTCCTTTTTACTTAGTGTTGTTTATTGTTAATTAGTGATAGCATCTTCAAATAATGGGCAGAAAGCTTATTTCTATTTTCTTCAATGTAGAAATGTAGCCTTTCTGCAATATGAAAATATTAATACAATCTTTTCCCAGAGAGAAGGATTATGAGTGAGAATAAGCGACAACATTCTCTGGCAATAAAAATAATGAGATAGACAGGACAAAAGTAATGACATCCGCTAGCATAATCTCGGCAGAAAATAACTAAATCACCTTGAAGAAGATAAATTGTTACAAAACACCATACTTGTCTAATATGGATTGACAGAGAATGACAGCAATCTTCAAGAGGATGGCAGCCCACAGGCCCATGTGCTTTCAAGGGATCAAAGGGACTGACACTGCCTGCCAGCCCCATCTAAGCAGAAAACAACTAGATTCTTTCCAGGCAGATATTTACTTGAAGATATTATTTCTGGGAAACAATAGCTTATTTGGGAAGGTGACAGCATTTTTTCTTAAACATCCTGTCATCTGTTAAAGTAGAGCTGGGATGGGAAAAGAATCTACCGAATCTGTCCTTGGGATCCAAATCAGTCATACATTTTTTGCAAGCTAGGAAAACTGAACTCTTCTGTAATACAATTGTTTTTAACATAGACCCTGCTTAGCATTTGATTTACAGATTATTATTCATTTCCTTTCTATCAATATAAAACATTTTTAAACATTTTAAACTTTTAAAAAAGGTTTCATGGCAGCTCAGTTTATCATCTACCAAAGTGGATTTTAATAAAGCCCTAGAAAACAAAATAGCTTCGGTTAAATAATAAAACAATAAAAGTTCCAGAAAAAAAATTGAAGAATAATTTTATATTCTTAGGTGTAGGCAGGACTTTTCTAAACATGACATGAAGTCCTGAATCCACATGGAAAAGATTGATTGGATTATATAAAAATTATAATACAGTATTAAAAGTAAAAGATAAATAAACTGGCAGAAGACAGTTTGGCAGTTCCTTAGAAAGCAAAGTATAGAATTACCATATGACCTGCAATCCCAATGCTAGGTATATACTCAAGAGAAATGAAAGTAGGGATTTGAACAGATATTTGTACACTGATGTTCATAGTATATCATTCACAATTGCTGAAGGATGGAAGCAACCAAGTGCCCATCAACTGATAAGTGGATAAATAAAATGTGGTATATACATACAATTAATACTGTACAGTGGTAAAAAGGAATTAAATTCTGGCTCATGTGACAACATGGATGAACCTTGAGGACATCATATAGAGTAAAATAAGCCAGACACAAAAGGACAAATTTTGTATGATCTCAGTGATATGAAATAATTAAAATAAGCAAATTCATAGAGTTAGAATCTAGAATATAGGTTACCATGGGCTGGGTTGGGGATAATGAATGGGGAGTTAATGCTTAAAATTTTACAGAATTTCTATTTGGGTTGATGGAAAAGTTTTGGAAATGGATGGTGGTGACGGTAGCACAACATTATGAGTGTAATTAACAGCACTGAATTATATATGTGAATGTGGTTAAAAAGGGAAATTTTAGATCACATATATGTTACTAGAATAAAAATTAAAAGATGAAACATAGGACTGTACGACACAGTGTGTAAATGATGGACTATAGTTAATAGTACAGTCATACGTTGGTACTCGACTGCTTTGAAACTCATTGAATTTGGTACTCAACACATTTTGACGCAAAAATTTTGTCTCTGTACTTGTTGTTTGTTTGGTACTTGACGCTCAATCCAGAACTTGTCAGTGTCAGTTGCTTGTGACGCTACACTTTCTGGCCAAAACAAAGGGACACATGTTAGTCCTGCAGTAGCTCTTATCCTGTGCACATCCCCTTGCAGTCTTAGCTTAGCTTCTGTGGCTATTTTGTATATTTTTGCATTTTTTTTCCCTCATCATGGGTCCTAAGAAAATGAGCAGTGATAGCGCTGAGCAGAAAAGAAAATTACTTTGCACCACCATTGAGCGAAAAAAAAAAGAAATAATAGGTAAATATGAGAGCAGTATTTGCATTACTGATCTTGCTAGGAAATATGGTATGCCTAGAACAACAGTTTCAACCATTATTAAGAATAAAGAAGTGATAAAAAAAGGCTGATGTTGTGAAAGGAGTTAAAGCAGTAACAAAGCAGCATTCCCAAACACTTGATGAAGTTGAAAAGCTGTCATTAATTTGGGTAAATGAGAAGCAGTTAGTGGGCAACTGTGTATCGGAAGCCATGATATGTGAAAAAGCGAAAGTATT
>JAQZBX010001524.1:53258-82084 GCA_029593785.1 Cabassous unicinctus
GGAAAAAAAAAAAAAAAAAACTGGGTAGAACCTACATCACAAAAGAGGAGAAGGCATTACCAGGCCAGAATTTGTGGCCAGAAGCTGTGACTCAGAGAGACTTTGAAGGGTTTGAGACTGACCCGAAGCCTGCAGGTGCAGAGGGCACAGCTGTGCAGGATGTTGTATCTTTGGGCCAATCCATGGGTCTGGAGGTTGATGCTACTGATGTTGAGGAGTTAGTGGAGGAACATCGTGAAGAGCTCAGCACTGAGGAGCTGCAGGAACTACAGAAGGAGCAGCAACAAGAGGGGGCTGAAGAGATTTCTTCAGGTGAGGAGGAGATGAGGGAGGATGTCCCCAGTTCCTTGATAAGAGAAATGTGTGCAAAATGGGCAGAAAATTCAAAACTTTGTGGAGAAGTACCATCCAGACAAAGCTCTGACAAGCAGAAATGTGAACTTATGGAATGACCAAACAATTTCACACTTTCGAGGAATTCTGAAAAGATGACAGAAGCAGTCCTCATTGGTTAAGTGTTTAGTGAAGGTGACAAATGGTGTTTCAGAGCCTGTGGTGCAAGATAAAAAAAGGTAGAAAGAGAGAAAACCTGAAGTGCAAGGGCCAGATGTTCTATTGGAGGGGGACTCTCCTTCCAACCAACATTCCAAGTAACCTCTCCTCCTCACCACTCTCCTCCCACCATCCCATCAGGCCATGGACTCTTCTCAGTACAGGTAAAGTGAAGTTTTTATTTTATTTAATCTAAGTATTAATTTTTAGATTTATTTCTCATGTAATGTTATACAATGCTATCTATTTATATATTGCCTTAAAATGTGCATTGCCTTTGGTTTCGGAATGCATTAAATTTATTTACATTATTCCTTATGGGAAACATTTGTTTGGTACTCATCATTTTTGGTACTTGTTGTGCCTCCCAGAACTATTTAACGATGAGTACTGAGGTACCACTCTACAAGTATAAAACTGTTCTTTCATGAGTTATAACAAATGTACCACGCTAATGTAAGGTGTTAACAATAGGGTGGTATATTGGAAAAAAAAACACCCTAATGTAAACTATGGACTAGAGTTAATAGTACAATTATAATATTCTTAAATCAGTTGTAACAAAGGTACCACACCAATGCAAATGTTAATAATTGTGGGGGATTATATGGGAATGCTGTAATTTCAGCTGTGATGGAAGTTCTGCTCCAGCTCAGACTCCCCTTGTGCCTCCTAGTGTGCTACCTGGAGAACAGGGAGACTGCTTCCCACATGCAGCCAGGGCCTTCTCAGACTCGGCAGATTACCTGGCCATTTTACAAGCAAGGCCAGGAAATGGGAGGAGTTCGTGCTCCCCAGTGCTGGTCTTCCAGCAATGGTGGATGGGAGCTTGAGGATAAATGCTTTAAAACAAGGAGACTGTGAATTTTTTTCTGAAAAGGGCCAGATGATACATATTTTAGGTTTTGTGGGCTATAGGTCTCTGTGGCAAATATTCAACTCTGCTGTTGTTGCCCCCAAACATCTAATTAGCATGGCTGTGTTCCAGTAACATTTTATTTACAAAAATAGGTGGCTTACCAGAATTGGCCATCAGGCCCGAGTTCACCTACTCCTCTTCTAGACTCCTGTCTCCAGCTGGACAACCCTGGGAGGTTTTGATGTCGGCTTCTCAGGTAATCCCAGCAAAACATAGATTGTGCTCACAGCCGTGACCTGAATCATATCTCCTGATACTGGCTTTTTCTCCTTTCCTACTCACTCTACCTGCTCCTCACTCTTACTTCCTATGATAGTTTTCAAAATAAGCCACATACACCGAAGTCCTAATCTCATGTTTTATTTTCACAGGAGCCCAAATGAAGACACTGAGTTTCCACATTAAATTGTCCCTGTGAATGAATCAAGAATACAAGTGGAGGAGATAATATCTGCCTGATTGCTATGGAGTTGTAAAAGGACTAAAATACATTTGGAGACTATGCTACAGACAATACCTTATATTCCCAAACCAAAAGATGGTAATGTGTTAACCATATCAATGAGGACATAGCTAAAATTAATAGGCATGAAGGTAGCATCATGCTCAGCTTTTCATTATGAAAAGTACTTAAATGATCTCCTGTGTATAGTGTGTAACTTGGGGGCTCTCTTATATTTCACATTGTAAAATAAATGATACAGATCTAACTTTAGGGAAAATGTATAATAGACAAATTTTATCTTTAGTACCCACATATTCCCAGTTAGGTCCTGCTTCTCTCCTCTACCTGTATACCTTTCCTATCAAGCTGCTCTCTGATCATTCAAAGGCCCTCAGTGCATCTGAAATTCATTCATTTACTCATTCAGCACATAGTTACTGTTCTTGGCTCTGAAGGCACAACAGTGAGCAAAACAGACAAAGTAGCTGTCCTTTAGGAACTAGTATTTTAGTACCTGGAGAAACACATGAATACCTCTGCAATTAGTTAGAGGGTAGTCAGTGCTGTAAGGTATTAAGCTGGGAAAGGGGGATGGAAGGTTAAATAGTATTTTGTATAGTGTGCTTTGAGAAGGGATTTTTTGATAAGGTGATATTTCAGCAGAGACTTGAATTAAAGTGCAGATAGCTGGAGAATGAACTTTTCCAGGCAGAAAAGAAAATGCAAGTGCCATGAGGTTGGGGGCATGTTTCATTTACTTGAGGATCAGTAAGGTGACCAACGTGGAGGGAACTGGGTGAGGGCAAGAAGGGTGAGATATGAGGTCCACGAGTGGGAGAGTGGGGGGAAGAGAAGGTAAAGTATATGGATTTTATTTTGATAGAGCAGATGAGTGAGACGATTTGACTTACATTTTAAAACGACCCCACTGGCTTCTGTGTGTGGAGAATGCATTGTGGGGGGTGGGGGGTAGAGGCAAGGCGGTAGAAGCAATGGAGTCTAATAGGAGGCCATTGCCACCGTCCAGGTGAGAGATGGCGATGGTTTGGGTTCTAGTGATAAAGATGTAGCTCAAGCCGTTTATTCTGAGGGTGGAGTTGTCAGGATTTGCTGTTGGATGCCATAGGGTGTGTGAGAGAAACAGAGGCACGGATGACCACAGGGATTTGCCTCAACATTAAGAGGAACGAAAATGCTATTTACTAACAGAAAAGATTGTGGGAGGCGAAGGCTTGGGGAAAATTCACATGGTGGATATGTCCCTATTTGACATATAAGAGGAGGTGTCAGTTGTATTCTTGAGCTTGGAATTCAGAGAAGTTGGAGCTGGAGATTAAAATTTAGGAGTTGTTGCATTATAGATAGCTTTTAACTCATGGGACTGGCTGAGGTGATCTAGGGCATGATTTTGGATGAAGTGAAGAAAAGAGGGATCCAAGAATTGGACCCTGGGCCACTCTAACACTAAACTGGGGAGACAATGATCCGGGAATGGTCATTGGTTTTAGATTCAGGAGTGTGCGTGCGAGCACTCATCGCTGTATGCGTGGGTTGCTCTTACTTTGGTCTCTTTTCTCCCCCTCCTCCTTTCTCCTCTATCAAAACTTAACCTCAGAACACACCTTGTTAATGTGGCAAACGAAGTCTTTCTGGTATCAATAACATCAAATGCTGACTAAACTGTTAGTAATTTAATGGGATTCCGAGAATGGAAAATGTTTGAATTATGAAGAGTCCTCTGAAAGGCCAAGAGTTTAAAGAAAGGCTTTGAGCTGTTGTTGACATGGGTATGTATACACCGCACGGGTCAGGCAGTCTCCCTACGTGTGAGGTTGCAGTTAATTCTAAAAGAAACATACTTGGAGTAAAAGAATCTCATCCTCCTAAATAAAGAAGTGAGAAGTTTTAAATTTTAGTAATGAGATAAAAATACAAGAAGTTATTCTTTAAATAAAATTGATAGAAAACACATGCAAAAAAACTGCAAGTAATGACCACTAGCAAAGCTATCAACAAACATTGGTCTTCCTGTAAAAAAATAACTGAAGATTAAAATGAGAAATTACTGGTTCCCTATGACATACAATTTTGAAGCATCAAATTTAAGCAAAATAGGCTCTACTTGTTTTCAAAACAATCTACACTGTGAGAATACTTGGGAGACTTTAAAGTGTAAGAGGGAATAATTGGAGAAGATATTTAAAATTAGGGAAATCCCTGGAAAAATTTTTAGCTCTACTTAACAATGTATATATGTATATATATATATATATATATATATTTTTTTTTTTTTGCTCTGTTAAATAAGACACCTTGCTTTTGAAGAACTTTATCACTGCTGCATCTAGAAGCAATTGTTAAGCACCAATTGTGTGCAAAATTTCTTCACTATTCATCTTATCTTTACCTGTGCTGTACCTCTGGATAATCCTAGCACTGATTTGACCATGCATCATCTCAGTTTTCCCATTTTCTATTGTATTGTCATCATATTCCTTAGAAACATTTAAGCACTGTATCATTTTTTTACTCTGTTATTTTTGAAAAAAAATAAAAGAATAAAGCAATAATTATTCAGAGGCTGGATTAGAATGCATTTCACCATTTTTCCAATTCTTTTAGGATAATCACATAGGAGGAGGAATATATCTTTCAGGATAGTCTAGATTATGCTACAGTAACAAACAAATCCAACATTTTAGTGGTAATAACCACAAAAGTTTATTTCTCACTGATGTTATATGCTCATTGTGGGGTGGCTCTGCTCTGCTCCACATTTTCTTATCTCTAGGAACCAGGCTACCTCTACCCAGGATGCTTCTGCCCTTGTGGCAGAGAAAAGAGACATGACAAAGCACAGGCTGGCTCTTAAAGCTTCCGCTCAGAAGACACACACTCACTTCTGTTCTTATTTCACTGGCAAGTTTCATGAACACTTTTAAGTGCAGGAGAAAGGGATGTATAATCCTCCCACTGGGAGGGCCCTGCAGTGAGGAATAGTGCAGGGAGGGGAACCAGAATATCTGGCGAACAAAAATATAGGATACTAAAAGCTGTATGAAAGTTGGAAATTCCTCTTCTTTAATGTAACAGCTATAAACTCCTATATTCTTTTTTTTTCTCATTATTTCATGCTTTTCTCCATTTACTCACAAAGCCCAGGGAAATATTTCTATCACCCAAAGATCCTAATCAGCCTTTTAAATTCATCTTAAGATTCATGCCAATTGAGAATAAGAGCAATTTCTAGAGCCTGAGTCACTGACATTTGTATTACTGGATAGTTCTCATTGTCCAATCCTTCTGCCTAACAATTCTTTAAAAAAATGTTCCCAGTTGAGAACCTTGCTATTTAGGTCTACCGTCATCTAACTTCACTCATCTGGACCTATGTTACTATATCTGCCTCTATCTCTTCTTTGAATCCTTCTGATGGAAATTTTAAAGAAACCACATATGTCCTCACAGTCATCATATAGTGAAAAGAACATACTATTTGAAATGGAAGGATATTCGTTTTCACTGATGTCCTGGGGCTGTCACTATCAAGCTTTTTGGCTTGAGGTATGTAATTGATGCTCTAAAAACCTCAGTTTTCTTACCTATACAACTGGAATAGGAACACATGCATTACAGGAATGATGTGGGGCTCAAATTAGAGTGCATATGTCAGGTTCTTTTTCCTCTAGGGAGGAAATGTCTCTTCCTCCAGGAAGATATTCCTCCCTTTAAGGGTGGAAAAATGTTGCGTTGATGTGATAGTTGTTGCTGCCACCCAGATGGATTAGGAACACACAATTCTGACATGTTATTAATTGTGAAATGAGGAACATAATAAAGGGATTTTATGACATTCTAACATGTTGCTTTTCTTCACATTTTTTAGGGACTAAAATATCCTATTTTGGAAAAAGACTGAATGATGAAATAAATGGAAAGATCATCTTCCAACCTGCTGGTATGGCATTACCAATACTGAGGACACAAAAGATCTGACTATAACAGAATGAATTCCTCCTTGTCAAGGCTCCAGCTCTTGATTAACCACCAGGCAGAGTGATTTCAGGAGAGGCAACATTTTTGTCAGTGACCTTGTCTCCAGTTAATATGCTAGTAACTGGTTAGCTTTTGAGGTTGCTGATCCACAATGATAAGGACTTATTTTTACATGCCAGGATTCAGCTTTCTGATAAGACTAATCTGCTAGGCCTTAACATATAAAACACCAGCTACAAAAGATATCTAGCTTGTATACATTGGAAATTTAATGATTTTCATACATATCTTCAAATTTTACATTATATGGAATAATTGTATGATATTTGCATGCTAGAAATACTAGTACTCAAACTTCACTGAATAGTGGTTTACTTTTAGCCCTTTTGGCACTGCCAAAGCTTTATCCATAGGAAATCTCTGTGGGTTGGGAAGAGTATTTTCTTGGGTTTTCTGCTTAAACAGAGAAAAATATCTGGTCAAATTCATTTGTCACAATTATAGTATGATTGTATACTTGGCTATATTCTTGCCAAATTTATGCTTTTCAGTAACTCAAAGACCATGAAAAAGTAATTAGGCAATAAAGCAAATTTCAAAAGGTTTGGTGAAAAGACAGATATACTCTTAACTAAGGGACTGTAAAATGAATGATGATGTTTAAGGGGTGAGGTATTTCTTTCTTTCTTTCTTTAAATATTTTTAAGTTTGGACACGAATAAAAATAGCATTTAAATGAAATATCTTAAAGAAAAAGAAAACAATGAGACAGTAATAAAAATCAGTGTTGTTAAAGAGCTTATTGATTAATATCTTTATTTAAAAGACATGTACTCCAAAAAGGCAGAAGGGAGTCAAGATTAAGGACTAATTCAAAGGAGCAGCAGAAACATCTAGAAAAAAATATCAGGAAGATTAAAAGCCAGAATAAACTGAGGGCTTGAAAATGTTACTAAAAACAGCCCAAGTGGAGAAAAAGAAGAAATGACTAGACTCAATGTTCAAGGGAAATGATTTCAGATGTCCAGATGTCACAAACAATATCCAAAACCTTGTTTTACTTCCATATTTTCTACAGAATGGCAAGGTTTCCAAATGAATACGGAAAACCATCAAGATATGAAAGCAATCATAGACCAAGACAGGTAAGGAGGTATATTAGTCAAAGGGGTGCTGATGCAAAGAACCAGAAATCTGTTGGCTTTTATAAAGGGTATTTATTTGGGGTAGAATCTTATAGTCACAAGGCCCTAAAGAGTCCAACTCAAGGTATCACAAGAGGTATTTTCTTACCCAAAGTCATTGGCCATGTGTTGAAGCAAGATGGTGGGCGATGTCTGCAAGGGTTCAGCTTTCCTTCTTCCTCTTAAGGCTCCATGGTCCCAGCTTCTTCTGATCTCATCTATAGGCTGGCATAAGGCTTGTCTCTCTCCCCGGGGCTTGTTTTTATCTGGGCTTACTGCTCTGTTTTCTTCACAAGGTCAGCTATAGGACTATCAGGCTCATCTGTCTTCCTGGGGCCTCGACTATGTCAATAGAGCTGTTTCTCTTCCTCTGTGTTTTTCTCCGTATATCTACGTCCATCTTCTTGACTGAGCATCTGTTTATATAGCCCCCCAAGGGGGGTGGGGACTCAACCCTGCACGCCCTAACGACGTGGTTGAATCAAAGCCCTAATCTTGGTTTAATCAAGTAAGTGTAAAGCCTTTGAATTTAAATCAATCAAAGGGTATCATGCCCAGAGGAACAGACTAGTTTACAAACCTAATCAAAATCTCTTTTTGGAATTCATAAAAAATACCAAACTGCCACAGGAGGTAATAAAAAAACTCCTGAACACTCCAAATAAGTTTGAGTCTCTAGATGCAGGTAGTGTCATTTCAAGATGGCAAAGAAATTTTCATCAATTATCACTGATACCCTATTATTAATATTTAAAAACATCCTAGAATCCTACCAAGGTTTCTGAAAAATATTATCTCTATCCCAGAAAGGTAAAAACTTTTACCTTTCTAGTAAAAATTTTTTAGTGAAATGGTAGAACAAATTATTGTATTCATGCTTAATATGAATATATGACTATGAAGAGAAAAAGATAAGATGTCTACCTGGTTTCTTTGGAATAAAACATTTCAAAATATTTTATTATATTTTATCAGAATTATTTGGTAGGATATTTGGTAGGTAAGAGATGCTAAGACTGGTGTGTAATGATTTTAGGAAAAAATATTGCCTCTCCTAATATTCATACATTTATACTGGTAATGTAGGTAGTGTGGCAGTTTGAATCTTTTGTGGACTCCAGAAAATCCTGTTCTTAAAGGCTATCCATTCCTGTGTGTGTAAACCTATTGATGATGGGACCTTTTGATTAGATTCAGTCAAGACCTTCCTTTTGATTAGATCATTTCAGTAGGGCATAACCCTGGGTAGGTCTTAATCCTCTTACTGGAGTCCTTTAAAAATACAGGAATAAAAAGCCACAGATGCAAAAGAAAGCTGCAGAGACAGAGAGAAGCCTCCAGAAGCTGAAATCAATGAAACTGGGACAGAGAAAAGCCACAGATGGAGCAGCCCGAAGCTAAAAGCCATGACACCTGAAGGAGAGGGGAGAGACAAAGCTATTGCCTGATTTCCCACAGCTACAGGTTGGGGGAAAGGATCTCCTGATGATGCCTTGATTTGACACTTTCATATCTCAGAACTTTAATCTTTTAACCTAATAAATTCCCATTGTAAATGCCAACGCTTCTCTGTTATATTGCTAGCAGCAGCTATTAGCAAACTAAAACAGGTAGGAATATAGTATAGTTTAGTATATTCACAGCTAATTTAACAATCATAATCAAAACAATGATAGTTTTAATACTTTTGAATGCTGGCTAACTTTGTTTATCATGGACATAGTGTCCATTGAGTTAGGGGCTATTGAGGGTCTTCCTTTCTCCTTGATGCTACCTGATGCAAAGGCAGCTTGCACTGGTGGTGATGGAGCCTCTTTTTCCCCTCAGGTAAACATGGATCCCAAGATGCTGTAGTAGCCATTTAGTAGCTACAGTGACTTTGCAAATACTCTTATCTATAACATAAAGATATAATAACTCTTGTAAGTCAATCTTTTAGGTAGCCATGAGGTTTAAATAAGATTGAAAGGGCTTTATAAATTGTACCTAAGCATAAAAATGCAAAAAAGAGGAAATCATCACTATCTTTATTTCAGTCTTGAATGGGGGCAAATAGGGAAGGCAATAGAGTTCGTTTCTTGAATCTGTTCTGATCAACATTTTCATAAATGGAAATAGAAGACATGATATTAGATTTTAAAAGCTTGGCAAAGGCAGACTCAAGATTCAAAACTTAATTTCTCAACCCTCCACAGTATTGCCAGGCAAAAATATCATGAAATTTGGCAGGAATAAATTTCTGCTTCCTAGACTTAGAAATGCAAATACAAGTACCAAAAGGCAGGGAGAAGCAACTGGATAGCAGTTCAAGTGAAACAGTATGAAGTGTTTAGCTGACCACATCGTGCATGAGAGTATTATGGGAAGCATAGATCCCTGCATTCTGAGATAGTCAGGCCATATTGGCTCAAAGCCTTGACTGCAATAGGTAATATAAAAGTTACTTGCTCAATTCAGTCTCACTTCATTCAAGGGAGATATCTACAATCTGTAAGGTGACCAGTAGATGTTGGCTGTGTCGGGAAACTTTGATTTACGGGAAGAGTTGAAGGTGCTGAGACAGGTTAGGTTTAGGAATCAGACTAGAGGAAAATGCTTTTAGTTGTTACCAAATATCTAAAGGACTGTCACGTGTTATTATAAGGATTATTTTCACTCGGTGTCATTCCAGAGAGCAGAACAGTAATAAGTGGGTGAAAGCAACAAGAAGGCAGATTCTTGACTCAAGGTAAAAAACAACTTTATAATAATACCTCAATCTCTACAACAATGAAATGACTCCTCCATGTAAAAATAAGATCTCTATTGTTGGAGGTTCAAATTAAGGCTGACTGCAATCTGTTGGGGAATCTGTACAAGGCTTTTCTGCTTTGGGCTAGTCCTTAAGGTCCTTGCCAACTCTCAGATTCTATGATTTTATTAGAAATTTGTCTTTATTTCTTGGTCTATTCTATGTCCAAATGCTTATTTTTATTTCTCTCATTACATAGATATCAATAGAGAGTTTACAGTAACAAGTATATTATTTTTCTGCCCACAGGACATTTTGAAGAAGCTAGTCAACCCTTAAAAATTGTTGATTTATCATTTTAGAGGTTTCTTTACTCCACAGAAGTAATTTATTGCACACAATTATGATATATAATATCTCTGGCTTATTAAGCATGAAAAAGCTATGTTACAACACTATTATAGCTGAGTTTTCTACCTTATAAAGTCTTAACATTCAGAGTTAAGGTTACCATGGTAACCATAACTCAGTTCCTTTATGACTATAAAGTACTTTTTATTGCTATATGTTAACTTTGATTCTTTATGTCCATATGATATCTAACTCTTTAAAGTTACAAACTGTAATCCCTTCATAAAGATAATAAATTAAGTGAGCTAAGGATCTTCTCCCCCCGCAATGATTATTAAAACAGAGTTGTTTGAAGCAGATACAGTCATTATAAGCAAGAATAGAAAATGTAATCTCTTGTGTGATAAAGGAAGGCAAAACAAAGGGTCATAGTAGATTATGGTATGGATTGTAGTGAAAAATATAGTGACTAAAATTCAGCAAAATTATATTGCAGATAAAATGTATAAACTGTTATACTCTACAGATCAGGAAAGGAAAATAGCTTTGTACAACTA
The DNA here is from genome assembly GCA_029593785.1 of Cabassous unicinctus. Taxonomy (NCBI): domain Eukaryota; kingdom Metazoa; phylum Chordata; class Mammalia; order Cingulata; family Chlamyphoridae; genus Cabassous; species Cabassous unicinctus. The sequence continues at coordinate 63,994 of JAQZBX010001524.1, forward strand.
CTTTCCCTGTATATACCCATGGCAAATATCCATAATTAATTATGGCACTCTTTTTTTTTGCTGATCTCAAATAAGACTTCAGAGTCCTTCACAACACAGTGTTCTAGGTAGTCACTATTAATCTCAATTCAATTTTCATTTCTCCTATAAATGCATTACAGAATGCATTTATAGAATAATTATGAATGTAGAAAAGGCAATATTCTCCTCAAACTTTACACTTTGATCATATTCTACTGTTCTACTGTTCCTATAGATAGATCTCTGAGCTTGTTTGGTGGATTCAGTAAAGGAACAATGATTATGATATTCCTGATACTACAAGGGAGGATGACCTAGTTGTATTGAAACGATTGGGGGCTGGGACTTAAAAATACTCTAGCAAAGAACTTAACTTATTTGGGCCCTAATTTCTTTATTTGTAAGATGTTCTTAATAAGCTCTATCAACAGTGTTTTTGGGAGGAAAGTACTTAGGACTTTCATGAGTTTAGTGGTGAGGGGAAACTGCCTCTCTTGCCAAGTCAGCCAGATCAGCTGAATCAATACGGGTGATTAAAGGGGCCTGGATTGTTGTAGCCAGATCATCTTTATGATGATCTGCAATTGCTCTGCATAGTTTATGTTGTACAACCAAAGGAACTTGGATAAAGTTCAGCTAGTAACCAAGTTTGGGTTATTATATTTTGGTGCATTTCCCTAGCTAGATTTAAATTTCCCTGAGGGCAGAGATGATATTTAGTTTGACTTTGTATCTGCCAAAGAGGCTTGCATTTATAAAACTTGAAGAATTTTAGTTAAGATAAATTAAAAGTTAGTGATAAGACACATGAGCAAAAATTTTAGCCTAATAAACTTTAAAAATTATAGATAAAAATATAGATTATTTCTACTGTTCAAGAATATCATGACATGGGCTTAAGCAATAGAATGATTGTGACAGTTTGAGATTAATTTTGTGAATCCCCAAAACAGAAAGATTGGGGAGTGGATGTGGCTCAAGCAGCAGTTGGGTGCCCATCTCCCACATGGGAGGTCCTGGGTTCAGTTCCCAGTGCCTCCTAAAGAAGATGAGCATGACAGTGAGCTGATGCAATGGGCTGCTGCAGTGAGCTGAAGCAATGAGATGACACAAAAAGAAGACACAACGAGAGTCACAACAAGCAGGGAGCGGAAGTAGCTCAAGTGATTGGGTACTTCCCTCCCAAATGGGAGGTACTGGGTTAAGTTCCTGGTTCCTCCTAAAAAGAAACGAGCAGACAGAGAGCACACAACCAACAGACACAGAAAACAGACAGTGAGCGCAAACAACAAGGGCAGGGGGAGGAGAAATAAATAAATAAATCTTTAAAAAAGTAACAGAAAGATTGTTTGTAAACTAATCTCTTCTTCTGGGTGTGATGCATTTGATTATATTGGATTCAGTTGAAGGGTCCTTGATTAAATTACCTGTTAAGATTAGGGCTTTGATTTGACCGTGTCAGTAAGGCATGACTCAGGTTGGGTGCCCAAACCCTTGGTGGGCAGGTATAAATGGACACTCACTCAAGAAGACACATGGGAAGAGAGAAAGCTGTCTTTTTTTTTTTTTTTTTTACTTTAAATATATTTTTTTATAATTTACAACCTATTTGTCTATCTGATACTTTCTAATTCATGATAGAAGTTTACAAGAACGCTGCCATTTTTGATCCTGGGGCCCTGGGTAGAGATGAGCCATTTGCCTGATAGTTTGCAGCTGACCTTGGGAAGAGACCAGTACAGCTGAGACTGATACAGAAAGCCTGGAAAGAAACGAGCCCTATTCCAGGAGAGAGAAGAAGCCCTGAGACACAAGCCCTATGCCAGCCTGCCTCTGAAGGGAGGAAGCCCAGAGGGGAAGGCTGAACCCTTGCAGAGATTAGTGACCATCTTGCTTCAACATGTGGCAACTGACTTTGGTGAGAAAGCAACCTTGAGTTGGACTCTTTAGGGCCTTATAACTGTAAGCTTTTACCCCAAATACCCCTTATAAAAGCCAACAAGTTTCTGGTACCTTGCATTGGCACCCCTTTGGCAGACTAATACAATGATAAATATACCTTAGATGCAAAATAATGAAATACCACTATAGAAAATTTTAGGACACTGCAGGAAAAGTGGTTAAAACTTAGTTCTACAGCTACAAGCTAATGCTATTTCTACTACATTGTCCTGAATTTTTCAAAATTATTAACTAGCAGTGTAGGCTGTCCATAGAAACAATTGCCAGTTGAATACTCCTAGATTATTTAAAAAGCAAACACATTTTTTTTTTCTGATAGAATTACTTAAGCTATCTCCAATATATCATTCATTAATATATACCCCTTTAGCCTATAACAACTATATTACATGTAAATATGTCTGCTTTTAAATATTAATTAGTAATATATTAAAGGAATAATAGCAATAATAATGATAATAATAAGAAAAAGAGTAATTAATATATCTAGGAAGCAATGTGTTATTAGAATGGGGAAAATAATTATAACAACAACAATAACAATAATCTCTAAAATGCCAGTCAGGTGGAATATAGGTCTGTGGATGACTTAGCAGTGTTGATATTTGTGAAAAGAAAACTTATCAGAAAGGAGAGGATCAAAAATGTAAGGAAAATGAAAACAATATCTGGCTGAAAAGGCTCACCAGAAGGAATTTCCAATTTCTCCAAAATAGGTCCTTGGACAAAGAGAACTAGAAGGAAACAAAGCACACCGTGCAAGACTAAACAGGGACCACTTAAAAATGACTGGAACAAAACTGACCAAGAGGAGGACAATACAGCGGACCTCTCTGGAAGGATTTCCATAGTGTGGTGGGCCTTGACAGAGAGGCTGCTCTAGTTTAGCACCAGTCCAATCCGTGGATTATAGGTGACACTGTAGAGTTTTCTCTATGCGGCATAGGACTATTGAGATTTGTCCATAATGGCTTAATTTATTTATTTAAAAAGAAAGTTTCTTCTTGGTATTTTATGACCACAGTGCTTACAAGGGTCTCTTAGGTTTCTAGATGGGACCTAGAATCAATTGTAAACAACCTGATCTCCCAAAAAGGTAATCTGCGTCCCTTGGTCAACTCCCCTGAAGGGTCTGGTATATTGTCAGCAATAAAATTGACAAAATTTTGCTTGTGAGAATAGATTTGAGCTACTGGTTTTAGATAATTTGACTTTTTCACTTGAAATTCCTGTTAAAATAAATGTGGGCCTTCTCCATTTCTTTTGTGAAACTCCAGCTCTTTCACTGCTATTGTAAAATTTAATTTGTATTCATTGACTTTTCTTCTTCTTGGCACTAAATTTTTATTTTACTTTTTATTAAAGCAGTCGTAGGTTTATAGAAACATCGTTCAGAATGTTCAGAGTTCTCATACCCTCCCCTCACACATACAATTTTCCCTGTTATTAACATTTTGCATTAGTGTGTTACCTTTGTTACAGCTGATGAACCAACATCATTAACTATAGTCCACTCTTCATGCTGTACAGTTCTATAAGTTTTTTAAAATATTTTATTCTGGTAACATGTATACACCTAAAATTTCCCATTTAAGCACTTTCAAGTACACAATTCAGTGTTGTTGATAACATTCACAATGTTGTATACTTTTCTTGTTTGAAAATAAATGACAGTGTCACATTTGACTATTTTGGTTCTTTTTTCCTCCACTTAACTTAAAAATTGTCTGTGGATTAAGATGGAGTCTCCTTGCAATTACCTATGTAACTAGTGCCCAAGCCTTGATATTTCTTGCCCTGTAGGGAACTGAGTCTTTGTTCTGCATGGTTTTGACTCCTGTAGAGTTATTTTTCCTGAACTATACTTTGATGCTATAGCATCAGCCAACTTAGCAAGATGTTATAAGAAAAGGCCAACAACACTTATCACTACGGTAGAGGTACTATTTACCATATCAATGAGGGTTCACTTTATGATGATGCATGGAGGAGATGTCTTGCAGATCTTGACACTAGAAAAATCATGCTTCCTGAGCATATGGACATTGTCTATCTTGAACTAGTCATATTTTTCCTTTAGAGCTAAATTTGTAGCTCTCCTCTGGCAAGTACACAAAGCCATTTGCATTCCAACCTTTTTTGGGGCTTCATCTTAATTTTCCTATACTCATTTCTCCCTTTATCTTTGGTTATTTTTTATATTATGGCATAGCTATTAAAAATAAGCCATCATTAGTCCAAAAGAAAAAATTCCATTTCCCCTATTATTGACCCTTAGCATTGATAGAGTACCTTCTTTGACATTGATGCAAGTATATTACAATATTGCTGTTAACTATAGCCTATAAGTTACATTAATTATACTTTCCCCATACATCACTCTATTCTTACCACCTTGTAATAGTGACGTACATTTATTCCACTTCATGGAAGAACATTCTTGTAATTGTTATATTAACCACAATCCTCATCCAACTGTTCAAAGCTTTCCTGGGGCTATTACTGCATAACACTGATGAAAGTGACAACCACTGAGAGTACATTTTGTGTAGAAGGTACAAGACATGGGACTAAATAACACAGTGAACCATGTGATGGAAGATGGACTATGGTTAACAGTACAAATATGAGAGTGTTCTCTCATAAACTATAATAAATGTATAATGCCAATACACAGTGTTAATAATAGGGGGTGTATGAAAAAAAATTATCAAGTGTACGCTATGAACCACAGTTAGTGGTAATAGTCTGGTCTGTTCATAATCTGTAACAAATGTTCCACAACAATGTAAGGTTTTGGTTGAAGGGTTATGTATGGGAATTCTGTACAATATGCATGATTGTTTTGTAAGCTCACAACTTCTCTAGTAAAAAATTTAAAAAAAATTAAAAAGTGAAAAAAAAAAAGCCATCATAATTCTATTTAGGAGTGAGAGGGTTATAAACAAACCAATAAAATCAATTTCCTATTACTTGCATATACAAGGACAACCCTACAAGCATACTTCTAAGTAGGTATTACAACTTCAAGAAAATGATGGACATTGAAGAATCACTGTTTGTACTTTAAATCCTGTTAATTTCTAAAGTAATTTTCTTAAAGATATGTAATTTTTATGATTGAAATAGAAATATGAATTAGCTACATATCTAAATATGAAAAAGAATGCACACTCTCCAATAATTGTATGTTTTGTTTACAAGCACCACAAAGTTAAATTTTTTAACTTACAATGTTATAATTTTATGGATAATACAAAAATTTTTCTAATAAAATACTTGTGATTTTCGATATTTAAGTCAGAGCTGGTTCTTATATTATTATTATTCAGTTGTTCTTCTAAATCATTCACCTAGGCATATTACAATTTTTTAGTTTGGATTCTTGTATAATTTTTTTGTGAGGTTTGAAAAGCATTTACATAAGTCATTCATTCTCACACTATTTTATATCTTGTACATACTCTCCAATTATTTGATATCTTGTACATACTCTCCAATTATACTCTCCAATTATTTCAAGATTTTTTGAAATCCTTCTAAATATCCTTTTGACCCTCTGCATTGCTTCTGGGTTTGTGATATTGACAGGACAGGACGTTAGGAGTCTTTTGCACCACCACTAAAGTGCTCTTTTATGGAAAGGCTAGATATAGAAATAAAATAATATGGCAGATTTCTAAAAGGAAAACTGTAAATGGCACACAATATTTTAATGCCACATGGCTCTGTATGCCAGGGGAGCTGGCCACTTCCAATGAATTATAGTTAATAGGCATCATCAATGTATGCAAATATGCCCAAATCACTTGCACTTTGGAAACCATCACCCTTCAATTATCTATTATCACCATACAATAGTTTGGATAATGGGAAAACTACCCTTTTTATAGAGGCTGTGACTAAAAAAAATATATTTTCATAGCCCTATAAATGGGCAGCTTCAATTGAGAAATGAATTTAAAAATGGTAATAATCGACATAACCATGACAAAATGTTAACACTTTGCAGCGTAAAGTGTTTTCTCATATTGTTTCATTCATCCCTCAGAATATTATTATTTCAAATTTACATATGAGGAAACAGACAAAGACCTCATCCAGGGCAATACTGTATTAACCTGTAAATACGGTATCAAAGATGTGAACAGAAGCCTTCTGATTTCAGCTCTCATATGGTTTCGAGTATTGTACTCTACATCTCAAACATACATTAACTGTAATATCCAGCATTGGCCAGGAACATCATTAAGTATTGTTAAATAAAGCTTAATAGAACCATAACTATCAAGTGGAATTTTGATAACCTGCATAGTGATGGTAATTAATATATAGCTTAATAATTTTTAAATTTTAAATTTGTGTCAAGGCTTTTTTATAGAACCCGTCTATCATTCTACGGTCCTGGGCAATAAGAACGAATCTTTGCTACTATTTACTCTGGTTCACATTTTATAGTGTTGCCCATTCTAGAAGCAGTTAATCACAAATTAATGCCTAAAATTTAGAGCAGTTTTGCTAAAAAGCAAAAGGATCATTTGAAAGAATCAGTGATATCCAAAGGATAAAATACTGATTTCTTTCTAAACACAGCCTATTGAAAATTACTGATGTTATTTTTAAACTGCCTGAATTCTGAATATTGCCCCATTAATTACGGTTTAGGATGTTCAGGGGCCTCAGTAATTGGTGTCAACATAACCTCACTATTAGAACAACATGAACTTTTAGGTTTACTCATCCTTCTCAGGGCTTAGCACTATAGTGCCCAATTTCAGACACTGAAACCATTAAACCTACTTGGATTCATACTGTTTTCTCTGGCCATGAAAATCTCTACATATGGCATTTCTTCCCAATTGATAGCCAAACTTCCTTTGCTCTGGACTTTGATTTCAAATGTCCTTGTCCGAGCACGGTTCTTCTGAATGGCAGTCATTCAAGTTTCTTGTTACTCCCCAGGAATGCACCAAAGAGACTGAAAACAACAAAATTTTAATTTTGGAATAATTATAGATTCACAGGAGTTTGCAAAGATAGTGAAGACAGAGGACCCATGGACCCCTCATTCAATATCTGCCGATGGGTACATCTTACATAATTATAGTAAAATATCAAAGGCAGAAAGTTGACATTGTATGACTATGTATGTGCATAGTTCTATCTCATTTTATCACATGTATACATTTATGTAACTGTCACTACAATCAAGATGCCAAACAAATCCATCACCACAAAGATCTCCCTCGTGCTACTCCTTTACAGTCACGCTCAACTCCTGCCTCTACAATATCCCTAATCCCTGGCTGCCGCTAATCTAATTTCCATCTCTGTAATTTTATTTCAAGAATATATACATGGAATCATAGAGTATATGTCCTTTTAAGATGGGATTTTTTCACTCAGCATAATGTCCTTGAATTTTATCCACATTGTTATGTGTACCAATATTTCATGCCTTTTTTTAATCACTGAGTAGTATTCAGTGGTATGGATGAATCACAGTTGTTTAACCATTCACCTATTGAGGGACAATTTGGTTGTTTCCAGGTTTTGGCTATTTCAAATAAAGCTTCCATGAACAATCATGTACAGGTTTTTGTGTGGACATAATTTTCATTTCTCTGGGAAAAATGCCCAGGAGTATTTTGTATGGTAAGTGTATATTTAGTTGTTTTAAGAAATTGACAAGCAATTTTCCAGAATGTGTCATTTTACATTCTCACCAGCAATGTGTGAGAGATCACATTTTTCTGAATCCTTGCTAGCATTTGGTATTATCACTAATTTTTATTTTAGCCATTCAGATATGTATTTAATAATAGCGCATCATGGTCTTAATTTTCATTTCTGTAATAGCAAGTGATTTTGTGCTTACTTGCCATCTACATAATCCTCTTCAGTATAATAACACTTCATGTATTTTGCCCATTTTCTAATTGGATTGTTTGTTTTTATTGCTCAGTTTGGAGAGTTCTTTTTATATTCTAGATGATTTCATTGTCATATATGTTTGGAAATATTTTCTCCCAGTCTGTAACTTGCCTTTTCATCCTCTTAGGGTCATTTGCAGAGAAATTTTTTTTTAATTTTATGAAGACAAAATTATTGAGTTTATTCTTTTACAGATCACGTTTTTGGTGTCATATCTAAGAATTCTTCATCAATCCCTGAGTCCTGAAGGGTTTTCTACTATGTTATCTTCCAAAAGTTTTATATTTTTATATTTATATCTATAATGCATTTTGTGTTTACTTTTATAAAACAAGAGATTTGGGTTGGGTTTCATTTCTTTTTGCCATAAATCAAATTGCTCCATCACCACTTATTGAAAAAACCATCCTTCCTCCATTGAATTACTTTTGCATCATTGTCAAAAATCAGCTGGTTTAACTTATGTGGGGCTATTCTGGGTTTTCTATTCTGTTCAATCAACTTTCACCAGTACCACAGAGTTTTGATGACTGTGACCACACAATGTCTTAAAATCAGGTGGACTGATTTCTCCCATTTTATTCTTTCTCAGATTTGTTTTGGCTTGTCTAGTTCCTTTGTCTTTCCACTTATATTTTAGAATAATCTTGCCTATATCTACCAAGCATCTTGCTGGGATTTAGACAGGGATTGAATTAAACCTGTTCATCATTTGTGGAGAATTGACATCTTTACTATGCTGAGCCTGCCAATCCAATAACATGATATTCCTCCATTTAGTTTGATCTTCTCAGATTTCTTTCATCAGCATTTAGTTTCAGCATATAAGTCTTGTATAAGCTTTGCTAGATTTACACTTAAATTTTTTCTTTCTTCTTTTTTTTTTTGATATGATTGAAATGCAATTGATTTTTTTATGTTGATCTTGTATTCTGTGACCTTACTGAGCTCACTTATTAGTTTTAGGAGGTTTTTTAAATTTTGTTTTTGCTTTTGGTATATTCCTTGTGATTTTCTACATAAAATAACCAAGTCATTTGGAAATAGGGACAGTTTTTCTTCTTCCTTCTTGATCTGTACGCCATTTATTTCCTTTTCTCACTAGAGTGCCCTGGCTAGAACTTCTAGTACTATGTTGAATGAGAGTGGCGAAAGTGGACATTCTTGCCTAATTCCCAATCTTAGGGGAAAAGCATTTATTCTTTCACCATTAAATATTATGTTAGTTGTAGGATTTTGTAGATGCTCTTTATCAAGTTGAGGAAGTTGTGTTCCATTCCTATTTTTTTCTGAGAGTTTTCATCATGAATGTATGTTGAATTTTATCAAATATTTTTCTCTATCTCTTGATATGATCATGCTTTTTTTTTTTATTGTTAGCCTGTTAATATAGTGGATTGTAATGACTGATTAAAAAAAAAATTTAGCCATCTTTGCATTCCTGGAATAAATCCCACTGGTCTTGGTATATAATTCTTTTTAGATATTGCTAAATTCTATTTGATACAATATTGTTAAGGATATATCTGCATCTATATTCATGCAAGGCATTTGCCTGTAGTTTTCTTTCTTTCTTTTTTTTTTTTTTTTTAATGAACTTTGTCTGGTTTTGTTATCAACCAATAATATCTTCATAGAATGTGTTGGGAAGTGTTCTCTCCTCTTCTATTTGAATAGCCCTAAAACTGTTAAGGAAATCAAATACATAATTAAAATTCTCCCAAAAAGTCATCTCCAGGTCTTGATATGAGTTTCTTCAGCACTTAGTCTGAGATATATGAGGAAGAAAAGAAAATTCAGGAAACTTACCACCATTTCATTCCTCAGGTCCTGAGTTTCCTGTCCTGTCTACTTTTTTCTTTCTATCATTTAGAATCTTATGTTTGTTTTACAAATAATGTCCATGTTTTAAAATTGTTCTTCATGAGAGGATTAAAGAAATGTACCTATACTCCATCTTCTTGGTGAATTTTGAATATACCATCTAGCTTGCTTATTACATGAGAATATATTCCATATTTGGTGAAAATCTATCTGCTTATTTTTTAGCATGTGATGATAGACACAAAATAATTTTTACTTACATATATAATAATGATAATAGTTTGGAGCACTTGTCATATTCTATGCATTGTATCTTTTAAAATTCACAATTTATGTTATAAAGAATATTCTTCTTTTACCAATAAACTAAGTTTAGAGAGATGAAATTTGTCTATGGTTACCTTGGTTTTCTTAACTTCAGAGCTCATGCTTTTTAATCATAATGCAAGACTTTTTAAGTTATGCTTCCAAAGTTTTCAGAATAATGTAGTGAAAAAAAGAATTTTATTAGGAGCCAATAGATAATGATTCTCTTACAAACTTATGCAAAATTAATTGAATTTGGGAAATTATTTTCAACTTTCTGGCTCTCAGTTTTCTCAATTGTAAAATCACAGGGTTAGTGTTGATTTCTAAAATATTTTTTTGACAAGTAATTTTATGAATATCTAAAAATCCAGAGAGAAATGGAATTTTGGGAACATACAGGATAGGGAGATAATTGTGAGTAGTCAGTGAGTGTATAGCTAGTGAGGGCAATGACTATTGAAAGTGGAATGAGGAACCTGTGTTCAGAATTCTTATCTTGTCTCTTTAATATTAATTTTACACCAGATGTAGAACTGTAAACTCATGTAAACATAGGTTATGTGAGTTATGGAGTAGATTGCATGAGCCTTTGAGTGAGTCTTAAAATGACAAGTCATGAAAACCACTGTCACTGAGTTTTAACATGGGAGATGTGTGTGAATACACGTGCTGGAAAACTGTTATCCCAAGTATTCAGAAGGACTATTTTGTATGTGGCTGCTTCTTTCAATGGTTAGTGCCCTGATTAAAGCTCATCTATGTAGCATATTTTATGAATGTTCCCTTATCTTGTGCCAATCATTTTCATTTTCTCTGCTTTGCATTTCAGCCCATTTGTATTATTTAATGTTTCAAAGTTGCTCAAATTTTCTGAAAGGACGAACATATTGCCATGTGAAAAGATAATGGATCTGTACATCTGCTGAGTGTTCTTATTTTCACAGAGCAACTTCATATGTACAAGAAAGATAATTCAACATAAGTTCTATATTTTTTCTGTAGCTCCCTTCAGCTGTTATCTATCTTTAAAGCTATATTATATAAATGCATAGCAATGAACAAAGTGATTTTTAACAGGTGCTTAATATGATTTCTTAAGAGTTTGTAAAACATCTAAAATTTGCCTGGATGCTGGTCAGTACTAGAGGGGATACTATTATAATAGCATGCATGGTTTCTTCTAGGAATAAATCTACATCAACTAGTAAGCAATACATGTATATTACATGTATGTGTCTAATAAGTTTTTCAAGTTTTTATAATACCATATATACCATTTTTTCACAAACTGTGTTGCTTGGAATATTTATTCTACCAGATAAGTGCATTAAACAAATTTAACAAGTTTCTTTGCTGCAATAATTCTCAAAACCTTTAATACTACTCTACATTATTAATCTTCAGGAAGAAGATATAACATACAGCATTTCCCAAACTCATTTGTCCTCTGAACTTTTTTCTTTCAGAGAGAACATTGGTGAACTAGTATTTTTGGATAATGGTGCTGCAAATGAATATAATCCAGTATACACATTCACAGTACAGATGACTGTGAAGTAGGGTTAGTCAAGAAGAGTCATAGGAAAACGAGGTTAGCCAGGACTTGATGGGATTTCACGTTGTTCCACATTTATGTGCACTTCGTTTATATACATCCTTTATGTTTGAGAAAGGAAACACCGGTGGTTAAGTGAATCATCATTCTTTTTCCTTTTATACTTCCCTTTTCCTCTGCTAACTGGTCCCAGTGCTGATATTCAAAGGACTCAGGTCCAACTCTACGGAAGCAATAGTCACAGGAATTATTTAAGACCTAAAGAAAGCAGTCTGTACAACAATTGCAGCTCCAGCAGAAGCCTGGAGGAATATTACCCTTCAGACATTTCTTGCCTTTGGCCAAACTGCTGGGGCCTTTCTACTCCTGCTCCTACATTCACTGCGAGAAGGGTGTGATCTTGTGCTGGTGCAAGCTCTTTACAGCTGAGCTAGTCCCTGAAGGAGCTGACAGCTGGGCTGCTTGCTCACTGTACACCCCACAACCGGCAGCAAGTATTTCCTTAAAGAGGTTTTGCAGGTCATCTTTGAGTCTTCCACACATCCCCATTACCAAATTCTGCAGAACTGCTTTCAAATGATCTGAGAGAGAGGCCCTTTCCAAAAGATTTTTTCTTTCCAATTTTTTTGGAGATTTTCATCAGTGTCATACTAAGCAATTATTCCCTTTGCAACAGTTTTTAGTTCAAAATGGTAATTTGTTCTGTAGTGTTCCAGACTGAAGAGGTGCTCTAGACTACACCAAGCACCAAATGCCAGACAAGAAATAAAGATAAAGCTGATGCTTACCTTTAATGTCTGTTCTCCTATCTTTCTTTACCTGATTTCTTTTGGGCAGTTAAATATTTTTTAGAATTCTATTTTAGTTTATATTTCCTTTTTAGCTACATCTCTTTATATTTTTAAATGGTTACTCTAGGGATTAAAATAATTATCCTTAAGTTCTCACTGCATACTTAGAGTTAATAATATTCTACATCATATAAAGTATAATAGCCTTGCAACTGTATAACGTTTTTATTCCTTACCTATCCTTCATGCTAGGGGTGTTACAGGTATTACATCCACCTATGCTCTCAATCCTACATTACAATATCATACTTTTTGCTTTAAATAATCATAATAGTTTTAAAGATATTTAAAGGGGAAAACTTCTTTTATATTTATTGGGACATTTCTGGTGCTTGTCATTACTTTCTGACATCATTTTCTTTGGCCCTATCTTGTGGTGCAGAACAAAAATAAACAAACTTAGTTTTTGTTTATCTGAAAATATTTTTATTTCTTTTATATTTGTCTTCAATTTCACTGGATATAGAATTCTGGGTTCACAGGTTTTCCTTTCAGCACTTTAAAAATGTTTTTCTACTGTCTTCAAGCTTTCAATGTTTCTGATAAGAAATCAATGATATTTTAATTGTTTCCATGTGTGAAATGTCTCATTTTATTCTGTCTGCCTTTAACAATTTTCTCTTTATCTTTGGTTTCAGCAGTCTGACCATGATGTGCCAACTTGTGGTTTACTTAATATTTATCCTGGTTCAAGTTCACTGAGTTTCTTGAATCTGTAAATTTATGTCTTTCCCCAAGATTTGGAACATTTTTGTCTATTATTTTATCAAGTAGTTTTTGTGCCTCACTCTCTCTTACTCCTCTTCCAGGACTCCAGTTATATGTGTATTAGATCTTTTGATATTGTTCCATATATCTCTGAAAATTGGTGCTCTTTTTTTATTTCTTCAATTTTTTTTGTCTCTCAGTTTTTCAGACTGGATAATTTCAATTGATGTACTTTGTATTCCACTGACTCCTTCTGACACCTCCAATCTTCTGTTGAGCTTATCCAGTGAATTTTAAATTTTTAGATTTTGTGCTTTCCAATAGAATATTTTCCATTTGGTACTTTGGTATGGTTTCTATGCCGCTATTAATATTTACAATTTGTTCATTCATTTCAAACATATATTCCTTTATATCATTTAACATAATTGTAATAGCTTCTCTGAAATTCTACCAAAATGTCTGCTAATTACAATATCTGTGTCATTTCAGGAACAGTCTCTGTGGAATGTGTGTTTTTTAATTTCCCCATAACTATGGGTTAGATTTTCCTTTTTTTCTGTTTATCAAATCTTTTTAGATTTTATCTCGACATTATGAATGCTATATTTCAGAGAATCTGGATTTTGTTCTAGTTCTCCAAAGAGAAGTTTTTTTAAGCAGTTAACTTGATTGTACTTTAACTGTAAATTCTGCCCCAAGGAAGGTGACAATAAAATATAAGTTTGGTTCATTTAGCATATTGGGCTGCTTTGGAGTCTGTCTCATGGGTACATGGTTCAGAGGTTACCTAGAAATTTTGGCGGGCTATAAACAGATGTTGCAGCTACATTATCTGGTTCTCTCCTTTTTGTGATTTCTCCTCTCACTTTCTAGCTGCTGTGGTCACTTTGAACTCCATCATCTGGCTCTTTGAGCAGTAAGTTGGTGTTTGCTATCTCAGTTTCAGCCTCCCTGCATGGTACTGACTTGGGCAAATGTGATAAAAATGGCAAACTTGGCAAATGCTGCTCCCTTTTTCCTAGTGTAGTTTCCAGTCAAGTTTCTGTCTGCTTTTGGTTGTTCTCCAATGACTTCAGATCATTTTTTTCAGAGCTGGAACTAAGGTGAGGTACGTGAAGCACTCACCTCAGGCAAGCTTAGTAATCAAGATAAATAATATTTCAATGCAATGTTTACAAACATTAATATCAATGGAAAAATTCATGATAAGAGAGAATCAAAATTTTAAATAGGGGCAGGGTCAGTAACAGTGCCATGCTGTTAACTCCCATATTAGAATGGGAGTTAAAGGAAAAAACTCAATAATACTGACTATATTTATTTAAAGTGTTGATATTATATTGTGGATTTTTTTAAATTAATTATGATTTTTAAAATTATTGTATTAAAATATTGATCTTGATTGCTTGTTTTTTTTTGCATACCCTTAAATTTTGAGCCTGAGGTCAGTCTCACTTGCCTCACCCTAGTCCTAGCCCTGGTAATAAAATATATATAGTTTATAGTTGTTATCTATGAAAAGATTTGTTGATATGAACTACTCCTCCGTTACTGAAAGTGGAGCCCAGAATACTCAAAAGGCAGTAGTTTAGCATAATAAAATGTGAAGGCTTTCAAAGGATCTGTACAGTTCCTCTCATACACAAAAGAAATACCTCAGTTTCTAAGATATCAGATACTCTTTTTGTAATTATGAGGGCTCATCAATTCTGTCTTTCCACATTTAAGTCATTCTCAGCCATAAAACAGCTGTGCTATCTGTCATGTGGGTCTCAAATGTTTGTTCAAGAAATTTAAAAATTTATATATATATATATGGCATTATGAAGAAAAAAATACATTAGTTAATGTGTTTTTGATATATTTTCTGTTAATTTTAGCATTTGTTGTTTTGTTGACAAGTATAATCCTAACCATATAAATAATGTCATAAAACAGTATTATTGCGATTTTTCATAATAGCATCATACATAATGGTATACTCTGTAACACAAACAATACCCTAAATAGGCCCAGCTATTCTATATAACACTATTTTGATATCTTCACTTGGGCACTAAGGATATATTTATTTGAATTATATTATGAAATTGGGAATAATAAGAAGAGAACATACATCATATAACTGCAAAGAACTATAGTTATTTGATCCTTTTTCAAGTTTCACAATAAAAAAAAAAGGTAAACCCATATGTAATAACAGCATGTAAGATAAAGGTGTACCATGGTTGGGGAATGCTTTCTCTCCTTTCGTATTGGGCCCTGAATATAACCGAGCCATCCTGAGGTATGCTGCTTTTCTCCTGTCATATCCAAGAGGAACACACATGCCACACCAATTAATACAGAACAAGCCATGAAAAGCTATAGAAAGTTTTGCTTTAGTTCATTAAGCACACTAAGGGGATAATTAAACAGGCATTGGATAGGAAAACATATTAAATTCTTCTTTCCATGTCTTTCCCCTTTAATCTCTACATTTAGAGGAATCACATTTTCTCTGTTTCCCTCATCTCCCAATAAACTCCCTATTCCCCCTGTGTCAGATTCTCCCTGGATCTTCTATGTCACTCCTCACTTCTCCCTTTCCCCCACTTTCTTTTTCCCTCTGTTAGCATGTAAAGGGCCTTTCATTTGCTTCGTTCTTTGCTCCCCACACTTCATCCTGCTATAGAGCAAAATCACATTAGTTATCCGGCTCCTTTAATTCTACATCTGTGCTTATAACTTCCAGCACCACCACCATTCTGAATCAACATAATGAAGAACTGTAACTGAGCATCTAGAAGTCTCTTTCACAGGCAGGCCAGGAGGAGAAATGGTGAACATTTGACTTTTAATGTTTTGATCTTCTCTAGCACGTCATTATTTCTGGTAATATTATCCTGTTTCTTATATGTCCATATATCCTGTTTTTGTTCAGGTACAAGCACTTACAGCCTACAGAGAACTGTAGAGGTGACAGGAAATTTATAGTTTATACACATTTTTTACTTAAACAAATACGAGTCACAATATTTATATGCCAAATTCATAATTTATTATTTGATATATAGACTTAAAGTAGACCTTGAGTTTTAGCATCCTTTTCATAATCACTGGGCATAGTTAAATTTGACACCAAACAATCTGGTTGTGGCATGTATTAATTTCTTTTGTATCATAAGATTTCACATGACTGATTATCATGTCAAGCTTCTGTCTGCTACAATTAAAGGCTTCAAATATCTCTAAGCAGTCCTTTGGGGCTAAGTCAGGCAAGCTGCAATAAGACTATGAATATATACAATACTTGTCAAGCATTTCTGTCAGAAGAGGACTGGAATCCAGTGGAATGTGTTTAAAATACATTTCTAGTCAATTAGCATCTAGAAGTAAACACAAAATCTGAGGAGAGTAATATTCTTATCTTATTTGTTGTATGAGAGTTTTAGGAGAAACCAAAAATAAAAGACTTTGAATAGATTTTTGTTATTTGTTTTTAGTTTTGTTATCAAACCTTGTATCAGTTAGGGTCTAATCAAGAAACAGGAATCAAAACAGTAATTTGAACAGGAAAATTTAAATATAAAGAATTATCAACTAGGTATAGAGTGGTTAACAATTAAAAGAGAACTCTAAGATATTCAGAGGTAGCAACAAAAAAAAAGAAGCTACCCCTAGGATGTAAGTTAAAGTGAAAAAGGAAGTTGCTTGGAAACATAAAAGAAAGGATCTCCACAAGGCTGAGATTCAGATCTCTATTGAGAGGGTGGTGCTACTATAAGAATATGTTGCCAGATTCTGGATTGACAAAGAAAGTGGCTAGAGATCATCTACTATTGCAGAACTGTGAGAGATTCCATGACTGTGGTGAAGATTTTCCACATTCCAAGGTTTCATGCTGGTTTGCTCAACCCAGCATGAAAAGCAAAACATTAGAAAAACTCTCTCCTTTTTTTTCTAGCCTTGGAGTCTCTCTCCAACTCCTTCTATTGGCAGAGCTTAATATGAGCCAGCTGGTAAAGGAGAAATGTGGTCTGCAGAGGCCAGTTCAGCTTTCACAAAGCAGGGTAAGAAGGATGTGTTTGGAGATGAGAGATGATAAATTCATAATTGGTATGACCCTATTAATCATTGTCATTCAACAAAGTTCTCTCAGTAAGCATATTATCTTACTTCTAGCATATTCAATATGGCATAGGCTAGCTATAACAATAACAATAATAATAATATCATCAACAAAGGTATAAATAAAAGTCCCTAAATTTATAGTAAGTTTTATGTGGCATGTATGATTCAGAAGAGAAGGCATTTTTCATGAGTTGTTACTTACATGTATACATCATAAAATCAAAGAATGTGAATATGGGGAATTTCTTCAGAAGTCATCTTGTCTAGCCTTCAGTGTATACAGTAATTCTTTTTTAAATATATTTTTTATTTATTTTTAAAAGATACTTAGATTATATAAAATGTTACATAAAAAAATATAAGGGATTCCCATATGCCCCACTCCCCAGACCTCCCATTTTCCCCACATTAACAACTTCTTTCATTAATGTGGTACAATCATTGCAAGTGATGAACACATTTTGGAGCATTGCCACTAAGCAGGGACTATAGTTTACATTGTAGTTTACACTCTCTCCCATGCAATTCTGTAGGCTATGGCAGGATATATAATGGCCTGTATCTGTCACCACAATGTCATCCAGGTCAATTCCAAGTCCTGAAAATGCCCCCATATTACACCTCTTTTTCCCTCTCCCTGACTTCAGCACCTCCAGTGGCCACTGTCTCCACATCAATGATATAATTTCTTCCATTGCTAGAATCATGATAAGTCTATAGTAGAATACCAGTAAGTCTTCTCTAGTCCATACTTTATTCCCCAATCCTGGGGATTCTGGGATGGTGATGCCCACTCCACCTCTAATTGAGA
>JAQZBX010001525.1:0-81920 GCA_029593785.1 Cabassous unicinctus
CTTGGCCCAGCCATACTACTCTTTAAATTTCTCTAGCATGATACATAGTCTCTTATTTTTGTAACTTTATACTTATTGTAGTATCTAGTACCCTCTTTCCTCTAACAGTCTTCCCACATTCTGTCCCATTTCCCACTAAACTGTATAAAACCCAATTTTGTTCCATTTTTCAGCATAAAAATTCCTTCCAACCAATCCAATAAAAAGAAATTGACAAAGAATATAGATATCCACCTGTGGAAGAAATAAAAGGTAACTGACATATTAAAAATCACTTAACAAATGATGAAGAAAATATAAATTAAAACAAAGAGGTTTAAGTAATTGGCAATTCATTTTTAAAATTTGACAATATCAGCTGTTGATGTAGATGTAGAAAATTGGTTATTATATACTGATGGTAAGCTTAAAATGATATAGTCACTGAGAGGACAATTTGATAATAAATCAAAGTTGAAAATACACCTCCATTATGATCCAGCAATTTCATTAATCATTTAAAACTAGAGAAAATTTGCACAAGAGGGAATTGTGCACTAAGAGGCTTCTAGGAGGAAATCTGCAGCTTTGTTTGAAATAATTTAAAGGGCACAAATTCACAAATGTTAAATGACATCAATGGCTAAATTAACTATGCTATAATTTATCATTATTATATAGCATTTAAAAATTCTGACAGATGATTAAATATATGTAGATTCAGATACAGATATATACTGACATGAGAGTTTGCCAAGATATTTTATGTGGTACACCTTTTATGTTAAATCATACAACAGTATTATAGTTTCCTATTGGGAGAGATCTATTCATGTTAGTTCATGGAAAAAGGACAGAATGAAGGCACACAGACCTGGAGAGAGGATTGAGATTGAGGGTATCTATCAAAATTGGTCTTTAGAGTTGTCTTCTGAATCATTTGCTAAGTGAGCACATTCTAATATTTCTTATATAATTGGAATTTCATTTTCGTGGAAACCAAAAATAACCAGAGTATACCCAAATAGTCAGAAAAGAGGAGAAAATATTTTCAAATCATGTATTTCATATGGGACATGTATCCAGAATATATAAAGAATCCTTAGAACTCAATAATGAAATGACAAGCCAGTCAAAAAATGGGCAAATGATGAGTAAATATTTCTCCAAATAAGATACACATAGATATGGCCAATGGATGGCATATGGAAGATATGGCCATTAATCTTATGATAAAATGTTCAATGTCAGTTTTCATTAGGGTAATGCAAAGCATAACCACAATGAGATACCACTTTATACACACTAGTATGGATATAAGAAAAAAGACAGAAACCACCAAGTGTTGGCAAGGATGTAGAGAAACTGGGACCTTTGTACATTGTTGTTAAGAATGTAAAATGGAGCAGACACTTTGGAATACAGTTTGCAGTTCCTCAAAATGTTAAACATAGTTTTCATATGACCCACTTCCTGTTGTAGGTATGTTCCCAAGAGAAATGAAAATATGTACAAGTAAAAACTTGAAAATGAATATTCATAATGGCCCAAAAGCCAACATAAGTAAAATGTGCATAAAGTGATGAATGGATAAACAAAATATTACATAGCCATACACTGGAATCTTATTAGGCAAGAAAAAGGAATGGAGTATGATATATGCCACAACATGCAAGAACCTTGAAACATGATGATAAATATAAGAAATCAGACACAAATGCCCACTTATTGTATGATTCATTTGCATGAAACGTCTGGAATAGGCTAATTCACAGAGACATAAAGTAAATTTGTTGTTGAATATGGCTGGGTGGGTTGGGAGGAATTGGGGTGTAACTGCTAATGGGTATGGGTTTTCATTTTGGAGAGATAAAAGGTTCTTAAATTTGATTGCGGTAATGGATACACAACTTGTGGACATATTAAAAACCATTGAATTTTTCAATTTAAGTACATCAATTGAGTGGTATGTGAATTATAAAGCTATTTAATAAGCTGCATTACCGAATGCTGAACCAATCTCTTAGGAAATTTAAAAAATATACTCAAGGATATTTATTGTCTTTTCTCCTTTAGTAAAACATACAGAGACTATTCTTTCTGTGAGTTCAATGTGCAAAAAAAGAGAAATTATCATAGATGACAGCCTTTTGATTCTTAGTCTCTTATGGAACAAAGCACTTTTCTAGAAAAGTGTCTATACTCAAACCATAATTGTATTAGTCAGTCAAAAGGGGTGCTGGTGCAAAATACCAGAAAGCTGTTGGCTTTTATAAAGGGTATTTATTGGGGGTAGAAGCTTACAGTTACCAGGCCATAAAGCGTAATTTACTTCCCTCACCGAAGTCTGTTGCCATGTGTTGGGGCAAGAGGGCTGCTGCTATCTGCAGGGGTTCAGCCTCCCTCTTCCTCTTAAGGTTCTGTGGTCCCAGCTTCTTCCAGTATGAGCTGTAGGCTGGCATAAATCTCGTCCATTTCCCGGGGCTCATTTCTCTCCAGGCTCAGCTGCTCAGGGCTTTAGTCTCTGCAGTGGCAAACTATCAGGCATACAGCTCGTCTCTCTTCCCGGGGCCTTTGTTACGTCTAATGGAGTCTTCTCTGTTTCCTCGCGTATCTGCTTTTCTGTGTTCTTTTCCTGCATGTTTGCTTCCCGGGCTCCAGCTCAACAAACTATGAACTCTGTCCTCTGTCATGTCTTTTCTCTGTGATTCTCCACCCACCAAGGGGCAGGGACTCAATGCCCTACTGACATGGCCCAATCAAAGCCCTAATCATAATTTAGTCAAGTAAAAGTGAAACCTCAGACAGACAAGTTTACAAACATAATCCAATATCTATTTTTTTAATTCATAAACAATATCAAGCTGCTACAATAATTTTAAGACAGCTACTCATTTCTCTCTCTCTAGATACACCATTCCCATAAAACTCTAAGCAAGTTTTCCTATCATTCTTTCTTCCCTTTCTTCTTAGGCCTTCAGACTAAATTACTGTTCATCAGATTGCTAAATTATTGTTCATCAAAAGCATTTTTCCTTCTGTTGCCACCAGCTAAACTTAACAAAACTAGCACTTCTAAAAATCTTAACTGGGTTAAGTGATTTTGTCTCGTTACAACTTCCATCTTTCAATATTCCTTATCTCACAGCATTTGATCCCAAGAATATATTTCTACTAATTAAAAAAAATCCTTAATGGAAAATTGGTTTTATTTTAGGAAACTATGGTATACTGGTTAAGAGTTTGGTCAGATTATCTGGACTTGAATTCTAACACTCACACTTATAACATTTGTGAGCATTTTAAGCCTCAATGTTCTCAATGGAAAATAGTTATAATATTATTTCCTGTATTATAGGGTTGTCTGTCCTAAGACCTCAGTGAGCAAATCCATTGTAAGTATTTAAAATGGCACCTATATAGATGAAATCTTAACACTATTATTATTTATAAGTAAACAAGAATGAATCAGATATGTCCTGCTTTCCTCATAGATCCTATTGATGTAACCAACATGGAGGCAATTATATAACTATTTTACTCAATATTATCCAACTCAACATTTCTCAAAGTCTTTTCCACTGTAATAATCCCTTTAAAAGTCTATGGGCACAGAAATTTTTAAATTTAAAGATAATTGTTTGGATATATACATTAAACTTTGCTTTCTCCTGATATGCCACCAAAAATAGAGTAAAAGATTTCTTTAAAGCAGAAGTTCTTAACAAGGGGTCTGTGAGCTTGAATTGAAATTCAAAAAAACATCATTCTTGTGGGGACGTGTATGTGCAGGTGTGATATATTTATTAAATAATACACAGTACAGTGTGGACTTAGTAAGGGGTCCATGGTTTTCACCTGACTGGCAAAGGGGTTTGTGGAACAAAAAAGGTTAAGAAGCCCTGCTTTAAAGGATAGTATGGTAGGCTGTTATGCACCCCAGGAAAAAAAATAGTTTTTAATCCCATTTCCTGAGGGTGTGAACTTATTGTAAATAGGACTTTTGAAAACACTATTTTTAGTTAAGGTGCCGTCAACTGAATCAGAATTGATCTTACTCCTATTATTGGAGCCTTATAAAGAGAAAGCCACCAGGAGGAGCCTAAAGCCAGAAGTCCACTGAACCAGAACTTGAAAGAGAAAGGAGAGGACATCGCCATTTGACTGGGGAAGCCAATCAACTCTGAGGACTGTCAGCCGACCAGAACGTGAGGAAGCAAGCCTGCCAGCCTCTGAAACTGTGAGCCAGTACATTCCTGTTGTTAAACCGACCAATTGTGTGGTATTTGTTACAGCAAACATGAAACTAAGACAGAGACAGGACAAGGGAAAAAAATAGCACCACGGTTTTCTAGCCAGAAGGCATATAGGCAAAGAGTAACTTACTTAAAAGAAGTGAAAAATAAATAAACTCTAAGCAGACGGTTTTGAAAACAGAACACCCCAAATCACATCTTTGGGACCCAAAATGCTCAGAAATATTCAACTCCAATTGCTTCTGATATTGGAGATAAAGGTGAGTGTGTGTGTGTATATATATATATACATACATACTCGAATATACAAGGAATATTTGCCTGGTGCCTATGGTTTGCCATCAGTTTTCTAGGTGCTTGAAACATATTGAGGAAATAAGAGAGAAAATGTTCCTGACCTTGTAGAAAATAAAAATAGAGCAGAAGAAGGGAGATCTTGAGTGCTATGGCACAAGGGGAATATAAGCTTAAATAGGATGACCATGATAGGTCTCAATGAAGAGGGGATAATGGAATTGAACTTGATAGAAGTGAGGGAATTAACCCTGCAGAAACTTGGGGGAGTGGCATTCCAGATAGAAGAAAGGGATGCCAAGAGCCCTAAGGCACGAATATTCCTGGAGAGTTTCAAGAACAGAAAAGAGCATAGTGAGCCAGCTAGAGAGTAGGAGAACCTGAGATCAGAAAACTAACAGGCGACCAGAGTGTGATTGGCTCGCAGGGCCTTGCAAACTTGCTATATTTGAGCACGGCAGTGGCATGATCAGACTGTTTTTTTCCAAGTAGTACTCTGGAACCTGTGTGGGATTGGGCAAGAACCAACAGAGTTTACAGGCTCTGCGTTATTTGCTAATTTTGCTAGAATATCCCAAGTCTAGGTAATTAATATACATAAGCAGTATGTCCCTTATATATGGTTTAGTAACATTTTCACAATTGCAATAGGTGACAGAAAACAATTTCCACTTTGAGGCATACTGTAAAAATATGGAATAGCTAGACAAATTGAAATAAATTTAAATAATTGATAAATTCCTAGGATAAAATGTGACTAGGGAGTATTCTGAGTATATTTTCTTGATAGGAAAAATGAAATATTCTAAATACCTGCCTCATAATCTCAGTTGTATATAACAACATAAATTTTAAAAATCTATAGGAACAAAGGGAAACATATTCATGAAAAAACATCTAACAGAAGAAATATTAAATGCACCTGGACAGTAAATACTGGAGTAATTTTTGTGAAAGTTCAAATTATTTAATTACAGATTAATTGTAATACATTTATACCTACTGTGGTCAATCAAAATAATTTCCTCTTAAAAATAATATATGAATAATATATTCCTATTTATTATTCAAATCTGGCATATGCTTTCAGAAAAACCAATCCCACCTTTAATTTCTGGCTCAATTTCAAAGCTTTAGAAATAACCTGAAATTGTCATAAAATAAAACTCATCTTGAATTATTGTTGCAATTTTCTTTCTTTAGCGACTCTCAATTATGAAAATCCACAATATGATTTTATGTTGATTTGCTAATTGTCCTATAGGCTTATGATTTAGTAATTTATGCAAACCACTAGGCTGTTGTTTGTGATAAAATTTTATCAGTCACACTACAAGTGATGTGGAATTCTACTGGTCCTTTGTTTATTCTTTTCAGATAGTACATGACATTTTCTGTCAGCCTCCAGTGATCATTAATATGCCAATCCAATAGTTATTCAACAAAACTTTTAGATGACTGGCACATTTTCTATGAAAGCTACTTCTAATGGACAAGCAATAATAATAGCCACATTTTCATGAATGAAATGTTATAGGGAAGTTATCTGATATGTTAGTCAGGCTTATGCAGATATTCTTGGTCCATTTTTATAAGTATACAACATCAAATTGTCTGATTTGGGCACTAATAAAATGCCATTTAGCATAAAACACAGGGAGAATTTATTAAATTCTATTTAAAATATAAGGATCAGCCTATTTAACCAATTCAGGTTCTGTGTTTTTAGGTAAAGATTGTTTTGGTAAATAATCTTTGAGAGTAATAATAAGCCTTTGTGTCTCATTTTAAACAATAAGCACAATTTGCCCTTTGTAATTGAAATTGAGTTTATGGCTAGTAATTTATGCAGAAAATGGAAAGGTTGTGAACACTGTTTGCTTCTACAAATAAGGTAGAACTAGAAGATAATTTGTGTGCAACTATATTTGTAAAAAAAAAACTTTGAAAATGACAATGTGTTAAGGAGATATTTTTACTACGCTAAATAAGAAATAACTATCTTTCTTTAGATAGAAAATATACGGAATATCCTCTATGTTTCTTATGAACTTCAGTAAATTCATAAATGCCTAATATATGTTAAATTAGTGCTGAAGAACATAGATTATTTTATATTCTTGATAAGCTTAAACAATATATTGAAATAAACAATGGAATTATTAATGTATCTGGTTAATCAAATTCCATTTAATTATTGTTTGAGAGAATTAAAAATCTTGCAGAGTCTTTTGAGAGTTATTTTTAGGTCATTTGATCTTCATTATTAGAGGATAAAAGCTGTACCATATAGACATGATAACAGACCCAAATACCAGTAGTCTGCATAATTTGGAAAAAAAGTTGAAGCACTTTTTTGTGTGTGTTACCAGGACCTTGTATGTGGGAGGCCAGCACTCAACCACTGAGCCACATTGGCTCCCCCAAGTTGACTCCCTTGTCTGTTTGCTTGTTGTTTGCTTGTTGTTTTTCTCATTTGTTTTTACTCATTATCTGCTTGTTCTTTTTTGCTTGTTGTCTGCTTGTTTCATTTATTTATTTACTTAACTTCTTATTTATTTTTGCTCATTGTTTATTTTCTTTAGGAGGCACCGGGAACTGAGCCGGGGAACTGAACCCATGTGAAAGTTGGGCACTCAACTGCTTGAGCCACATCCACTCCCTGCTCATTTGTTTTTTTTTTTTTTACTCATTGTTTGTTTGTTTTCTTTAGGAGGCACTGGGAACTTAACTGGGGACCTCCCATGTGGGAGGTGGATGCTCGACTGTATGAGCCACATCTGTTCCCTTAATTACTTTTTAATAAATTATTTGGATAGTTGTATAAGTGTATATATTCTGCCTGCAAAGTGAACCATGATATAAATATTTTATTTAATTTTAAAAGAAACTTTATCAGGTAGGTATATAGGCATATTCCTTTTACAGCAAAGAGGCTTGTACTTGCAGATACTATGGAAATTGTCCAAAAATTACAAAGCTAGGAAGAGGTGGTGGTCTGATTTGCACACAGGTTTGTTAGATTCCAAATCATATACTCTGTTATTTTAGGGGATCATACACACTTTCTTCTTAAGGACCACATTAGGGAGTTGCAGAGATTTGCCTCTATGACAAAGTTAAGCAGAGGTTGTTAGCCTCCAAAGTTAGCAAATTTTACCTTCTAATTATTTCCTATGCAGTGCTTCTGCCAATGCTCCATCACCATTCTCTTAGCCTAGGTTCTAAATTTCTGCTACAAGGATTCTTTGCCTTACCAGATATTCCTAGATTCTGGAACACTTTCCAGCTTGTACTAAACACCCTCTACTTGACTTCTGTACCAAACCTTAGGTGATTATTCTAAAACTAATATTAAGTCTTCCAATACGTGGACATGGGATTGTCTTGCCATTTATTTAGGTCTTTAATTTCTTTCAGCAGTGTTTTGTAGTTTTCAGCGTTCAAGTCTTTCACATCCTTAATTAAATTTATTCCTAGGTATTTTGTTCTTTTAGATGGTATTGTAAATGGAATTGTATTCATAATTTCTTCTTTGGGTTGCTCATTGCTAGTGCATAGAAAACACCGTTGATTTTGTGTGTTGATTTTTTACCCTGCCACTTTGTGAATTCTTTTATTAGCTCACTTATTTTTCTTGTGGATACCTTTGGGTTTTCTATATATTAGGTCATGTCATCTGCAAATAGAGAAAGTTTTACTTCTTCCTTTACAATTTGGATACCTTTGATTCCTTTTCTTGCCTAAGAGCTCTTGTTGGAAGTCTAGAATAATATTGAATAGTGGTGGTAAAAGTGAGTATCCTTGTCTTGCGGAAAAGCCATCAGTTTCTCACCATTGTGTATGATGTTAACCATGGCTTTTCCATAAATGGGCTATATTGTGTAAAGAATTTTGGGGTCTTTTTAATTCATGGTATCTATCAGTCTCTTTCATATCTGTAAAAAATTATCATCATGTCACAGTTTTCTTGCATTTCCACTCTCACCAATCCCTTCTTTCACAGCAAGGACCCTGAAAAATATGTCCTGACTTCCAGTGCTGAATGCTTTATCATTCCAAATTGCCATATAGGAACATTTCTAAAATCCAGAGGCTGTAAATGCCTCTGGTGTGTGTGCATGTGTGTGTATGCATGTGTGTATGACTAATTGCTCTGTTGAATCTTGCCCTTTCTGTGATGCTTTAAAAAATCTCCCTTTATACCACTTTGTACTTGACAATATAGTAAATTGTCTAATGGTAAATTGCATGATCTTATATGGTTGTCTCAAATTGTTTCGAATTCCTTTGTTATTATTGCCTGAGTCTAATTCACCTAACTAAATTATAGATGTCTTGAGGACAGGGACCAATTCTTATTTCTAAAAGGCCCTGAAATAATGCTGACTGAAGAGCAAATGGTAAATAATTCTTGTTTATAGACACATCAGAGAAATAAAACTGAATAATAGAAAGTGTAAAAGAATATGGGTTTACTTACTTTAGCATTATAAATACTGTACTTTCATACGTATAAGTTAAGGTTTATAATTTCTGATAATTTTTCTGGATGTCCATAAAGCATACATCTTCACTTTGGATATCTTAAAGTCCTTTTTATTTCCATCTACTATTCTTTTTCTCTATTTTATAATTCATCAGCCCACTTAAAAGAAATTTAAATAAATTAAATAGAAGAGGAGAAAGAAATGTTCTTCCCAAGGACAGGGTTTCAAGAATGTGGCTCCAGGAATAAAATTATTAGCTTGTTTGCCAGAACCCCGTGGATTTTATTATGACACTGTGGTATCTGGACTTAGGGAGGTACGCTTGACCTCTTAATCTATTGTTTTGGACAGGGATTATATCAAATTCATCAATTCTATTGCCAAAATGATAAATTCCTGGAAGCCGCAGTTTCCTCTTCCAAGAGAAAATCATTTACTTTTTCCTCCTGTCAGTTTATCTTTAATTCTAAATATTTAGATGACATTTCCAAAAACAATATAAATGTGTGCTTAATGAGCATGACAACTGCTAACTAAATCCACTGGACGCTTGAATATATTGAAAGAGAAGAATAAGCCTGTTTGTTTTTATTGTCAACATGCTAATGAATTAATTCAGAACTCTCTCAGCATTGCAAGCCAATGTTTTTTATTATCATTTTTTTCAGTGCTGAAATTTCCTTAGAGGCGTTTGAAAGGGCAAAAGAGTAACTCTTCCTGTGATCGCCACACTAGCAAACTGTTTTTCTAGTGACATACTCCCATGTTTATTAAGTTCTTGCATTTATCTCTTCCTCAAAGGAAATTATGGCAGTGCAATCAACTTTTGGTGTCTGATGGTGCTCACTTCTAATATGTTAGTTTCCCAAACTGCCTAAACCATTTATTTTCTCAACATATAAAAGGTGTATCCAATATCCCCACCCCCTTAAATCTTCTCATTCTCTTTCATCTCAGACTAATTTCTGCCTACTACTTTAGGGCTTTGGTGTGCCTGCTTCCTTTCTCCCCACTCTTGCCCATATGCACAGGTCACAAGAGCTCATCTCACAGATATCAGCTGAAGGCCATTGCTAACCTGATGCCCCAACTAGGTTTCGTCCTGTTACCACATTCCCTCTTGGACCATCTCCTTTGCCTTCATATCACTTTACATGAATATAACTATGCAATATTTTTGTTTTGCTGACTCTAATGCTCATTTCCCTTTCTAGACTATCAATTCCATCTGGGCAGGAACTTTACTCTCTTCTTCCTTCTATCCTCTCTCTTTAGCACAACATCAGACACAGAAGAAACACAAAAGCTCTTGATTGAATGAATAAATGAATAAACACCTGTCAATTTCTGTCTTCTCTGAATCAGATATGGAGGAAACATTAATTTCTTTTATTTTAACAGAAAAAAATATATTTTGGCATAATTGAGAATTGGAATCTAACACTCTTAATGAATATTTACCCACTTAGAATTAAGTCCAACTGTATGTTTTATGCAGAAAATTCTTTGTAGTTCTCAGATAGAAGCAGCACCAATCATTAAAATATATATGATGCGATTATTCCCTAATACACAAGTGAAAAAATTTACCTTTTTGCTAATGCCCTGGGTTTCAATAACTTTTGTGACCATCTTCAGATCCCACCATAACTAATTTACATGTATTCTACATTCACTCTGATGCCCTAAATGAACACATGCCTACACATGAACATGTTTCTGCACTCTTTTTTTAATTAAGGGTCATCTGTTTTGACTTAGCACAGTCATTTTGGGGAAAATGTAACTAACTTTCTGCAGTGGGCACTATGTATATGATTCTAAAATAATTTGGAATGTTCCTAAGTTCTGTGTCTGTACTCTTAACACATGTTCTTCTCTGTGGTTCTCAAATAATTGAGCTTATGCTAACGAGCTTGGGATTTAAAATAGGTGTGGAAGATGTTGGTAATGCACTGCCAGAAAAATGTAATTTTAGTCCGCAAGAGCAGCTGCAATAGCACTTTTAACACTGCTGTCTGAAACCTGACAGATGTGTGAGCTGGCTGCATCGCAGTGCAATGCCATTTCCACTGTCAGTGACGATTTAGAGGAGGGGTCACATTTTGGGAGATAAGCTATGGGCTATTTGGTCTTTAAGCTTTGAGAGTGTGTTAAACTCTTAAGTACAAAGCACATTGCGTTGAAGGGATTCACCAACAGTATCGCAGTCAAAAGGTTTTGGTTCATATTGGCTCAGTGATTGGCGACATTTCAGTGTTCACTTGTTTGATTCCCAGGGCAGTATCATATCATCAATCTGATTATGTTTCTTTGCCTCAACATTTATTATAATCAAAGCTTATATTGTCCACATGCCAAAGTGAATGGTTTCATATCTGTCTACTTGTCTACCTATCTGTCTATGTTATCTCTGTATCATCTATCTGTCTATCTAATCTATCTATCATCTACCGTGACTAGTAGTTTTGGGATTGTGAGCAATTTATCTCTGGGGGTTGGAACAGAATTTGAAATAGCTTTAAAGTTCAAAGTCATTTCATCTCTGTGAGTGGTTTCAGTGTACAGAGCTTGGTTCTCAGTGATGGTATACTAGTATTTTGTATATCCATGTAAATATACATAAATTTATATGTATATATAAGCATATGTTATCTATATACATTTATGTATTATGTATACATATATATATATATTTTAAAGATTTATTTATTTACTTGATCCATTTTAAACTCCCCCTTCCCCATTTGCTGTTTTGTGTCCATTCGCTGGGCAATTCTCTGTGTCTGTTTCATCTCTTCTCATCCTCCTCCTCCAGTCTTCACCAGGATTCGATCCTGAAGACTTCCGATGTAGGAGAGAGGTGTTCTAGCCATCTGCGCCACCTCGGCTCCTGGTTTTCAGAGTTTTCGGAGCATCTCATCTTGTCTCTCTCCTTTTACGTTATCATCTTGCTGCATGGCTCCCGGGGCCTGGCGGCTCACCGAGCCTGGCAGCCCATGCGCCTTCTATATATATATATTTTTTATTTTACCGGGAGGTCCCAGGGATTGAACCCAGGTCCCTCCATATGGCAGACGGACGCCCAACCATTTGAGCCACATCCGCCCTCCTATACATATATTTTTGAAGCCACTGTTGGGCATGTTTCCTACATGTGAAAATTTGATATAATCTCATCTTAATAAAATAGATTAAGCCAATCTGTAGAAAGAAGTGGTGAGTGATGAATAGTATCCTTGTGGTATTTCAGATCTTTTTACTTGAGTTCAATGCTGTTAAGTTGTGCCTTTTCTTTCTATGGTTTTATTGTTACAAAAGCCACACTGTTATATTTCCAGTATCTTCTTGCTTTATTCCTACATCAGTATGAGCTTTGTTTCTGTAACCTGAAATCAAAGTCTAATGTCTATTTTAATGGATTATAAACATATATACAGGAAAACTTGTGCCTTAGTGAACTACTGAAATAGATATATCAAAATCTTACTTTTTGAGACAATTTTTTAAAATTTTAAGGGAAAAGATAACAGAATAGTATTAAAACCTCAGCTGTACAGGGCTCCCATTTGTATGGTGTGCCCTGTATGATGTTATGCATGTTTGTTTTGTAAATCCAAAACTTTTACTATACACTCATTGTTTATGTATATTCATGTATGAATGATATACTTCAATAAATTGTTTTTAAAAAGACATTCAAAAAAAGAAAAACAAAACCTCAGCTGTGTCAAATCTAATGATGAACCTGTGGAAGGAATTACTTATCAATTTATTTTTTTTATTTCTAGCATTAACAATTGCTACTTCCTTACAGTCTAACTTTTACAGTTTAACTTTTAAACTGTCTTTAACATATTACTCACAGATGTTTTGAATCCCCAACTGATAGTTCCAACATATGTATCATGTATAAGCCTGGTTCTGATGAATATGTTGTCTTAGACTATGTTTTTTGTAACTCCTTTGTAAGTCTTGTGACTTTGTTGAAAGCTAGAAATATTGTATTGGACAGTAGATACTGATGTATATGTTTCTGTGCTTGGAGAAGAAAAGATTTGGCCTTTTTATTGTGGTATGTGTTCTCTACTCAGGAGTTGGGCTGGATTTGGGATTTCTTGTTGCTATGGCTATGGTTATGTTCAGTGTACCTGAGACTTCAACTGACTTTCCAATTATTCCCCTTACGTGGCTTTAGGGTTTCCTTCTTGACTTTGGGTTTACTCTTTGTGATACTACCCAGAGAGTTTCTTTCTCTGGCAGCTCTCCCTGCTGTATTTCACAGCTGATTTTGCCTACCTCTTGTGAGCTTGGTGGAAGTGAGTGGTGGAGGGCTCATTCTCTGAAGTTCTGATGTAGCCCTCAGTCTTAGGCAGGTGCTGCGGATCTGCCTCAGGGGAGTGACCTTATCAAATGTCTCCCCCTGGCCTCCAGATCCTATGCTGGGCCCAGCAGGTATTGCTACCCCCTCCCCAGGGGTATAACTTGTTTTTCTTTCTGTTCCCTTTGCCCAGCTGCAGTGGGTTTTAATCAGTTCCCTAAAAGAGTTGTGATAGCGAAGGGTAGGCTGGTCAGTTAAAGAAAGAAAGAGAGAGAGAGAGAGAAAGAGAGAGAGAAAGAAAGATAAAGAAAGAAAGGGAAAGAAAGAGAAAGGAAAGAAAAAAGGAAGGAATGGAGGGAGGAAGGAAGGAAGGAAGGAAAAGAAGAAGAGAGGGAGGGAGGGAGAAAGAGGAAGAAAGAGAGGGAAAGGAAAAGTAAAAGAAAAGAAAAATAGAGGTGATCCAGTTAAATTTGAATTCCAGATAAACCATGAATAATTGTTTAGAATAATGAGGACTTATCCATACTTAAACCAAAAAATTTGTTATTTGTCTGAAATCCAAATTTACCAGGGTGTCCTGTGTCATATATGGAAACCCTACCTAGGGGAAATAGGAAATACAGGTTTGGTAGGATTTAGATGGCAGCTGATACACTTCTGCAGTTGCAGTAGATGGCTACACTTAGGCTACAGGTGTTCTCACTTAGCTCTGCAGATTCACGCTTTTGCTCTCTAGATACTGAAGAAAAGTCTGCGTGGTTTGGGCAGTGTTCTCCAGACAGCATCAGTGGGAAACTTTTTCAGGATTCTCCTAACCTTTTCTCTGAGGAACAGGCAGAGTTCCTGAAGGAAAAATCTGCAAAATGGTGAGAATCCCTCTGCTGTAGCGCCCAAGGGCTTCACCTCTCTGTCTTTCTCAAAGTTGACCTTTTGTAGTTAATAAAAAATTTCTAGCTGAATCTTCCTCCTCACTTTATAGCTTTCTGTAGCTTTTGTCTCAGGTAAACAAATCCTTGGGTCCTGTTTCGCTACAAGGATCTCTCTCTATCTCAGATTTTAGGATAGTTGTTTGCCCTGTAACCTCAGTTCTTTGATGGGTCCAAGAAAAACGATTTATTTCCGGTGTGTCGTTCTTTTTCTTTTTGTAAACATGGGAGCAATGCTCCTTTTAGCGCTGTGTCACTGAGTTGAAATTCCACTGAGTCTTTAATTCTCTCCTTATCTTTCATTTCTTCCTCATCATACATTGTTTTAATTTAACCCTGCTTTAGGGTAATGTCCCTAAGTTAATGTCTCTTATTAATCCATCCTCTTATCCCTATGCATTTTAACAATACTACTCCTGAGTCTCATCATATTTATTTTACATTACTGTCTTAAACACACAAAAGAAACAAAGATTCCTGTTTTTGGTAAGTACATTTCATAATATTAGAAGTTGGTAAGTGTTATTGGAAAAAGAAAAAAACAGGGAAGAGGAATCTCAGGTGCAGGTTACAATTTTAAGTAGCGTAGTTTATTAAGAGTGTGACATGTAAGCAAAGCAACACTTTAAGGAGGTGATGGGAGTCAGCCATGTGGTTACCTGAAGGGTCTAGTACAGGAAAAAGGAATGGCATGAGCAAATGCTGGGAATTTGTCTAGTGTGTTCAAGGAATACCTAGGAAGCCAGTGGTGCTGGAGATACTAACATAACTTCTCCCCTACTCTTTTTTTTTTTTTAAGATTTATTTATATTTATTTATTTATCCCCCACCCCCCATTGTTGTTTTTTGCGGCTCGCTGTCTGCTCTCTGTCCATTCGCTGTGTGCCCTGTGTCTGCTTGTCTTCTCTTCTTGTCTTCTCTTTAGAGGCACCAAGAACCCATCCTGGGACCTCTGATGTGGGACAGAGGCTCTCAGTCACTTGCGCCCCCTCAGCTCCCTGGTTTGTTGTGTCTCTCATTGTCTCTCCTCTGTCTCTTTTTGGTTGCGTCAGCTTGCGTCAGCTCTCCGTGTGGGCCAGCTGTTCAAAATTAAACACATCTTTTTTTATAAAAATGTTCTTTATAAGGTAATTTGGTTCTGTAATGTCTTCTTTTTTGTGACCTTGTTTGAACTTTATCTTGAATCATAAAATTTAGATCACAACTGAACGAGCATGGAGACAAAGTTGTAACCATTTATGGATATTATCATATATTAGTAATGTGACTTCCCTTAAAAGCAAAATGAATAACATTCCAAGTTATATTTTTATGCAGATAAACTTGTTATGTATAAATAGTATAAGTGGACTACGGAACATTGAGGAAAATGAAAAGGGTATAGCTATGAATGCCGAAATAAAAATTTACAAAACAAATATGTGCTCGCTTCAGCAGCACATATACTAAAATTGAAACGATACAGAAAAGATTAGCATGCCCCCTGCGCAAGGATGACACGCAAATTCATGAGTGTTGCATATTTTTAATTGTAACAACTGTACCACACTACTGAAGGATGTTGTTAATGTGCGAATGTGTGGGAGGGGGAGGGAGTGGGGCTCATGGGAATCCCTTATTTTTTTTATGTAGCATTTATGTAATCTAAAGCATCCTTAATTTTTTTTTTTTAATTTAAAAAAAATTTTTAAAAAGAAAAACAAATATACTGGTCAGTGAGGTGCTGTGTTATTTACAGTAATAATATTTGGAAGGTTTGCAGACTAGTGTTGGATCAGTTATTTGTTGATAAATTATGGAGGCTGTTGAAAATGAATAATCAGTGTAAATTGAATATAAGAAAATGGAGAGACACCAAGGGGATTTTTAAAACAGGATATACTGAGATTTGTTTTAAATGTTTTAAGTCTGAGGGTCCTTTGCAGATTAGCTCAAGTGTAGAGGTCTAAGGCAGTGAAAACCTGTTTAGAGGCTCCCTAGAGTGAAGTGCTGAGATCAGACACATCTGTGTGGACTCCTTGTCAGCCTTGAACTTGCTTCCAGGCCTATACTCTGCCTATGCTTTTAAGTCTTTGGGCATATTTATCTTTATTCTATTTCATAGTATAGTTATTGTTCATGTCCTTTAGTTCTGACTTCTATACTTTCCAGGTTTATTAATATATGGTGCTACTTGATCTTTACTGTTAAACCTGAGGCTCTTTATTATTTCAATTCTCATTTAAGATTCAATTAAATCATCAACATAACTCACAAGGAAATAAAGATTTTTCATTGTCCCTTTTAAAATGTAACAGCATATCTACCTTTTGTGGGAGTAGAATTGAAATGCATTGAGAATATTCACTATCATCTATAATGATTTGCCCTTTTTCTTAAGAACAACTATTTCATCTTCCCTAATGATCTGCCAACATTCAGCTCTTTCTAACATTTACTTTTTGACATGAATACTTTAGATTAAAATAAGCTTCCACCCTACCCAAGGTCCAATGAGTGACATTACTTCTTTTTGGGTAATAGGTCTCCTATTAATAAAGATAGCTGAACTTTTGAAACATCTTTTAAGCAAGTTTCACTATTTTGAGTGAACATGAAATTATGGATTTATAAGACAAGTCATAAAGTGCAAACATTCGTTTCTTTATACATCACTTTTCTTTGCTGATTTTATTTTGTTTCATCTTACTTCTGTAAAATGTATTCAAATTTGCCAACTTATGCTTTGAGGATCAAATGTGCTGAACAAAAGTCTTGCCCTTGTCTACCATTTTTACAGTGAGCCTCCATAGGGAATATGCCTGCACCTGGATATTCTAATAGGAAATAATCCTCTTGTCTTTCAAGTACAACCTAAGTCAACCTTCTTGACCCTTTCTCTTTTAGGTTTAGTGTCCCTTATAAATTAATCTGGTCTCTCTAGCATCCATGTGTTACACTTCATTCCATTGCCTTTTGTAAAAAGTTAATAGAGTGGAAATGGTTGAATAAGGTATAAAACTGTGGGTTTCAGACTCAGTTTGAATATTAACCTGCTACTGAGTTTGGTTAATTTATTTACCTTGACTATTTTCTCATAATGAGCCTATGCTGGAAATTTTTAAAAAATTAACATATTATTAAAATATCAATCTTCATTCTGATAATAACATAAATTCTGCATGTTTATATTTTATGTACTTCAAAATTATTAAATACTCATAAGGTTTGCATTAATGTTTAATTCCAATTGGATATAGAAATCCACAGTTTCGGAGAGGTGGAGCTTGAGCTTAAAAAATATGGAGAGCCATGAGCTGTAGATGGTATTTAATTGGATGAGTTCAGCTCACCTGGGATATGCGTGTTGCTAGAGCAGAGGCATAGGAATTGGGCAATGAGGTATTCAAACATTTAGTGTGGTGGATATCTACTTTGGCTGCTGATTTTAATCACCAGGGAAACTTTAAAAACATGCCTTGTCTGGACCCTATTCCAGGAATATTGAAACAGATTTGGCTTGATTGAGTAGTGGAGAAACCTCACTTCTGATGATTCTAGAAATGGCCAATTCTTTCAAGTGCTAATGAGAGATTGAGTAAGATAAGTTCTGATTATTAACCATTAGATTTGTCAATGTGAAAGGAGCAACTTTAAGATAGCGTGTGAAGAAACAAGTGGAATCAGTGAACATAAGCAATTCTTATGAGGAGTTTTGAGATGAAGAAAATCAAAGAACTGAGTAGGAGGGGAGTGAGAAATTATTTTTTTAAGATTGTAGTTCATTATATTTTTATGATGATGAGAATGATCCAGTAGTTATGGTTACAGTGCTATGAAGATTGTGGGATTGGAGCAAAGTTTATTCAGGAACAGTGTACAAATATAGGGTTTGTCCAGCCAGACCAATGTTCTGATAAGAAGGAAGGCAGAGTGTATGTACCTAGATTTGCCTGGGGGTAGATGTATGGATGTCCACCTCTGATTGCTTCTAATGTCTTTGTAAATACAAAGTAAAGTGACAGGTGCAAGAAGGGGTGATAAAATTTAAGAAGAAAAGTTATAAAACAATTTTCTCTGAGACTGGAGGAATGAAATAATTGAAACAATAATGTTAATATTTAAAGTTTGTGTTTAATTTAATGGAAGACAAATCAACATGTGTGTTTTTTTCCAACCAAACTCGGTTGATCAAACACAGACTGGTAGTATCTTGACAAGGCAAGTGGACCAGGATCAGGCAACAGTAGTAAACAGTTCCTGCCGTTCATTTCCTCTGCTAGCCACATTACAACAATACTTAATCCCTGTGAGTAGTCCACTTACTGCATTCCATCGCCTTCAGAATACAAAAAGAAGAATAAGATTAGGCACACTTTTGCTGGTGAAGAGTAGAAGATGAGACAACCAATGTCAGTACAGTGTCAGTGTCTTTTACCACAATAAATAATCTCCCTCCCTCATTTTCTAGTGTTTATTTGAAAAGTTACCTATCGGCAGGGAAGGTAACGCATTTACACAAATAAAGGCACACACAAAATCGTAGTTCTGTGAAGGAAAGCACACTGAGGAAAGGAATGCAGGCAGTCAGGATAGTTATCTTAGGTAGCTATGACCACCTATGTTGAGAGTTTTAGGTGGGCCAAGTTGTGTGCTGTGACTGTGCTCAGCATGTGGTAAGTACCACATCTGTGATTGCTATTTTATTTAGAAGGCAAAAAGGCTCCGGCCCAGGAGTTTAACAATGAGCAAATAATCTATTCCTCATATAGCTGTCAGTGTTATTTTAATATTGTGTACCAACGCTTGACCTTGCCTTCCAGCTCTGTCATTTAACAACTGTTTGGTGGGACAGGTAAATCAACTTAATTAACCTCAGTAAGCTTCATTTTCATGATTCATTAAAAGTGAATGAGGATACCTGTCTAGTTTCACACTTTAACTCTCTCTCTACTTCATTAGTAGCAAAGCAATTACTTAATGATATTTGGTAGTTTTGGGCTTTAATCCCTGTTATTGCCTCAAACATGCTATTTTATTTTTTACTTTAACACAGCTCAGGAATCACCTTTTCATGAAAACGTGCACTGATGTCTGGTATGCTGCTAGGCTAATGCTCCTCATGTTTTGGTTCTCACACACATCTCTGAACACGTCATCACACCCAAATCTTACATTCAAAACCACTTTTAGAGCCAAACTCCTGTTTCACTGTTTGTTTTCTTGCTCATAACTTTACCCTGCCCAGAACACCTGAATTCCAGATTCTGTTGTCTTTCTGGGAAAACTATGGGAGCATAGTTCTTTAACTTTATTTTCTTTTACTTCTTTGCACCTCCAACTTAACAGTGTGTTTCATGAGGTTATTAAAAACAAAATCATCTTTCCACTTAGAAAACCTCTCCACGAAGGTAGAAGAGAGAGGAAAACAATTTTATTATTGAATAAGCATCAAACCAGACTGTGATGCATCACAGGCAGTATGCAAAGAGATTGCAAAGACAGAAAGAGTGCGCAGCCATCTTATGTGGCTAAGCAGACACAGCCCACTGCATGCACATCCTCAGGATATTTCAGGAGGAGGTTTACAATTTGGAGTCTGGAAGTTGAGCTAATCTCTACCCAGCAACTGGGAGACAGAGACAATATCGTCCTTAGTTACATTTCGAATGAACAAAGAGAAAATTTACAATTCCAGGTTTCCTAAAATAGATACTAAGAGATGGGACAGAAGAGGAAGTCTCTTCCCTTCCAGTCAGGGAGAATTAAGCTTTTTTTATTTTTAGATTTGGTTTTTGACCCTTACACTTGCACATACTTTTAACCTCTCTGAGTTACCTGCCTTTCTATTATAGATTGAATTGTGTCCCCCAAAGTGATGTATTTGAGTCTTCACCTCTTGTTCCCTAAATGTGATCCTGTATGTGATCCTATATAGAAATAATATCTTTGAAGAATTGATTAGTTAAGATGAGGACAAGCAGGATTACAATGGACCCTAATTCCTTCTGAGTGGTATCTTCGTAAGAAGAAGAAATTGGACACGGACAGGAATGAGAAGGTGGCCATATCTCGAAGATAGAGATTGACCTGTGCCACAAGCCAGTGCCATTGCCAGGCCTCCAGAGCTGCGAGGTGATGAATTCCTATTGTTTCCACCGCCCTGTGGTGCTTTATAAAGGCAGCCTCGGCAACTAATGTGTCTTCTTTATCCAGTGCCCGCACCTCCTCTACCCGATGATATTTTTTCTCCCTTAAACACGTGAATTCCAGGTTCTGTTGCCTCTCTGCTTCCATGTCTCTTACTTCCCAAAATTTTATTTGATTATATTTTATTTTTTTGTACCTCTAACTTGATAGTATATATCATGAGGTTATAAATTCTCTATATTGTTCATTATACAGTCTAAAAAGAACATTTAGAGTAATGGGAGAGGACAATAGGTAACATTTAATAACAAGAATAAAATGCTCTTATCCATGAATGATAACTTTTGATTATTTTTGAACTTTCTGCAAATGAGTTTGTATGAAATTTACTAACTGATTCTTCCAATGTGGGATAAATGTGTCACTAATATGGAAAACAATTTCATTAAAAGTAATAATGTATATAGCTTAGAGACCATGTATTTTACTATTAAATGGCAAGTTTTTTGAAAATTTGATAATTATTTCTTTATATTTAATGCATTGTTCTCATCTCAAACTATCAGCAAATAAGTTTGAAAATATCCTTGATAAGATGTGCAAATGAGGATTCCTATTGATTTTTTATAAGATTTATTTTATCCTAGAAGAAAAGTTGTAAGTTTAAATTTCAATGAGTTAAGGAAAACCTATGGCAATTTCAAGAAAATCAACCCATTATTTTCAGTTAATGAAATGAAAATAGTTGAGAATGAGTTCAATTGACAAAGACATTTTTTTTACCAATTAGCAAATGCATTATAGGTAGAAATGATTATTCAGCGCACTTTTGCATGAAGCCTGCAGCAAATGTTAGGATCATAGTGGAATATAGCACAGTATGTAGTGTACTGTGGGAAGACTTACATAATTGACCTTGATTATAATCAGCTCTCTAAATCTCATCTTATTTTAAGACTTTTCCTAACATAGGTGGGGGAGTTAGAAAACTTAAAAATGGAAAAGGTTTAAAAAAAATTTTCTTTTTTATTTATAGTCCTCAAATAAATGCTTTCTCTATTTTTTCACTATTAAGGCTCTTCCAGCTCTAAAATTGGGAATGAGATATTATTGTTATAATTAGCTTAGATTTTAATTATTAAAAATAATCTTATGTGGGTGCCTCAGTGACTCCTCTAGGCATCATAATTTGAGTGTAATATAATTAACTCTTAGGAATGTGATATGATTATACAATTTGAAGGGAAAAGACCCAGAATTAAACCCCAGCTCCCCAACTTTCTAGCACCAAAACCTTGGATAAGTCTATTATTCTTAAAGGATTTAAAATTATAACAGTTAAGATTTTTAAGTTAATGTAAAAGTTAAGCTTATATATTTTTTATTTCATAGTTTACAGAGAGATTTAAATAAATTAAAATGTAAAAATTATAATACATGGAAATGTTGGCTAACTTTAAATTGTTCTTCTGTCACAAGACACCAAATAATAACTATTGTAGAGAATGGTGTTAGGCACAATAGGATTATGGAATATTATGGAATTTTAATAAATCTTTCTATGTGAAAGCTCTTAGTTTTAATGGAAGATTTTAATCTGAGATATGGTCTGTTTTTCAGTATACTCTTTGTTTTTATTTATCTCATGGCCCATGTGCTTCCATAACTTATCAGGAAAGGCCCTGAATAAAATTTTTCTAGTTTTTTTTTTTACTTTTCTAATTCAGTTAATAGCATTAGTTAATTATTTGGATACTTCTTTAAATATAGGGAAAAAATGAGTAAAGCAAAGCTAATTAAACCTAGATTTGGAGTTAATATCTATATTTATTTCAAAATGCTACTTTTGGAGATGTATTTGTGTGTGCACATGTGTGTGAGTGTGTGAGCATTTGTGTTATTAATAAAGCATTGTAGTAGTTTAATTATGAATAATTATAAAAATATTTACATTTTGGATACATTAAATATTGTTATTTGTCACACAAAAATATAGTTATTTTTGAGGATAATTTAACAAATAAGCAAGCAAATTCCATTGTATCCATAATTGGAAATGAAGATAATCAATATAGTTTTAGGTAAGATTTATTAATATATATGCCCAAATAAATCAAACCTCATGTGCCGTGTCTGATTTTAGTGTGACTACCTTTAGAATTACTTAAATGTCACCTTAAAGCCAAAAAAATCTGAGCACTCTCATGTGCATAGAGTAACCATGGAAACTTTGCATTTACGTTGTTCAGTAGAACTGTCTAAAATGTGACCTGGCAACTTGTGAAAAACAGGTTTCAGAGTGACAAACATATGTTTCTTTATATATCAAGACATTTAACTTTTACTATACTACCAGTCCCGGATAATATACAATTAATTATGCTAGAAATTACATTGTCTACAGAGTGACTGCGGGATCTTTTGTCCCTATTGCAATTAGAATTCTAAAATTTCCTGACATTGTGACTGGCGGAGGTCACTTCACTTGTATTTTGTATAAATCATACTACAATGATTAGAAAAAGTATGAAAACTGAGAAAATACTGCTGCCAGCTTTCAATCTTTAAATGAAGTTTATGCCTAGAACTTCCCTGTGAATTTTAAATACAGGTGCCAATAATGATTTACTTGATTTCTTAATTAGAACTATCCAGAATTGCCACGAATCAAAATGATTTCACATTAGTCCTAAACTTATAAAGTTGGGTACCATTCTCCTAAAGGACCACTCATCATGAGAAATCATAAAATGTGTAGTAAAGACTGAAATTATTTAAATGAAAATAATACTGTGATACATTATTTTATCCATTCTCCACATTTTGTGGAGGTTAAAAATATGAAAAGTATATTATATCAATTCCCTTCCTTACAACATTTTGTATATGAGTTAGTTTCTACTGATTGGATTCACTTACAGAGATTTGAAAGAAAGAGCTAAAATGGAGATGATCATTCTAGGGCTGCTGGCAATTGTCCCTGTGTAGCAAGGTCACATGGATTTCCTGCTGTGGATTCTAATGTTCACTCTGGATAGAGTACATACCCTGGATTTGAGGAAGCAATAGGTATGGAGACAGCCTCTTGATCTAACACATGAAGTTCAGGATTACAGCTTTGGTTGTACATTCTCCAGCCTCCTGGTGTTCAGAGGCTGCCATGGCTCAAAACCTGAGAGAGCTCCCCAGGTAGTTCTCGGAATACTTCTAAATGCCCAGCCTAGAACTTGACTTTACAACTCTCAGCTATTTTCAAAAGCTCCCTAATCTCTGTTTTTAAATCTCTTTAAATCTGGATAAAATAGATTTTTGTTTCATCTACTGTATTCAGACAAACAGTATTTATGTAAAGTTATTACTTTATCCTTTAGTGAAAATGCAAAATGTAAAAATTATCCATAAAATTGATAACTTGAAAATAATATTGAAAGAGAAAATGAATAATGTTTTTCTCTTGAAAAATGTTTTTAATTTATGTCAAAATAAATTTCAATATCTTTTATTTCCAGGAGAAAATGCTTCATACTAGAGATGTTGGCATCTTCATATCCTTGCCGACCAGGAGGAAATCTTTAAAGCTGAAAAACAGTAAGTAAGATATCTTTTGAATTGTACTTGCAATATCTTCTGAGGAGAATACTAAACATAAATTTACTTTAAAAATGTCCCTGTATTTCTTACATTATGATGCTTAGGGGAAAAAAAAAGATGAAAATTCTAATTCTAAATGTCTAGGCATCTAATATTGATTCTTTTTGTCACCTAGTAACTGGATAAAATTTTGTTCATTTGGAAATAAATATATACCCAAAATAGTAAATTGACCTGGAAAATTATCTTTTGGAAAAAACCTGAGCTTTAAAAGAAAATAAACGAACATTTATTTCTGTTTTTAGATTATTATTTTAAGTACCAAATGTGAAATTTAGTTCCTTAATATTGTCTTATTCTCAAGTCTACATACTTTTATGTAAGTACTTATTTTGCCCTTTATACATATTTCAGATTTAAAATAAATGACTCTTTAAGAGTAACTAGAACTACAAAAAGGATGTTCAGAATTTTGCTATAACAGAGTATTCTATATTTATGATTTTAAAATTTTTATTGTCCAATACATGACTTTGATCTTTTGGATAACTTCCAGAGTTTCCTCCTCATTCCATTTCAAATTATGTAATAATAGAATTCTAGGTTTGAATTTCTTTCAAATTGAATCAACTGTATAATTTCATGCCATTGAAATGCCAGAAATTTGTTTGCTAGGACCTACTATAATTCTTCTAGTCAAAGTATACCAATAACATGTCTACCAATGAGGTAGAATATATTAGATTAAGATATAAAGAATGACACTTTGGAATAAAACATGGCTAGTGATTTCTAAAGCATCTAAAAAATGTTCATGAGATCAGGATTTTGATCTTAACACACTTTATTCAAAGTTCATTGTAGAATCATCCCATAAATACCTGATGAATAAGTAAACAAATGACAGATGTTTGCATCTTCTATTTACAAAAGATTGTGCTAGATTCTTGGGACATAATATAAGCAAAATAGTCTGTGAACCCACAAAGATTGAATTTGCTAAAGGTAGACAAACTAACAATTCCCTATTTTATACTTGCCCTATAAATTGAGAAGTACAAAACAAAATGGGATACTTTTGCTCAGTATATTGAAAACTTCTCTAACCTCCTAATTTAAATATATCTATTAAATAGCTAAACAGTTTTAGGCTTTATTTTTTATTGTTACCTGTGGATTTTGCATGAAGGGAACTATATATTGTCATAAAAACATGAGTGTCTTACAGGGGATATTTATCTTTGAATTCAGTGTGAAAGAATATTGAAAAATAATGTTGGTCCATTGTATGGGTTATCCCATTTTATCTTCACAATGACCTCTGAGAGAACTGCTATTTACCACATTTTATATATGAGAAACTTGAGGCTCAGAGAGATGAAGTATTTTGTTTAGTGTAGTACAACTAGATGGTGTAAGGGTACAGGGCCAAGAAAACAAAAATCTTGACCGATATCTAACTTCAAACGTCCATTCAGAAAATAATTTCATTTAATAATTGATTTATTGGTTTGCACAGCTCTCCATTTCCTTGAGACTTTATTTTTTTTTTTCAAAAATATTCTAGGATATAATTACTGGGAATCATTTTCAAATTTTA
This sequence comes from Cabassous unicinctus, assembly GCA_029593785.1. Classification (NCBI taxonomy): domain Eukaryota; kingdom Metazoa; phylum Chordata; class Mammalia; order Cingulata; family Chlamyphoridae; genus Cabassous; species Cabassous unicinctus. The sequence continues at coordinate 25,587 of JAQZBX010001525.1, forward strand.
TAGACAGTAGCATTGAAACATTTATACTTTGTCTCTTTTTTTTTTTTTTTTTAGTGGAACAACCCTCTTTCAAGTCTTGCTTGAGATAAATGACTGTTATGTAACTTTATAATTTTACCGAGAAAATACTGATTGAAACATACAAACGAACAGATTTGTGTCTGAACTGCATTAGCAAAAGGTTTCAACAACATGAGTTCAGTCAAGCTTTTAATTTAATTTTTCTCCACACATCTTTATTAAGTTCCCTACCTGATCAAAGGGTCATGTCTCCATCATATTACCTAAAATTAACTGTGTGAAACCAAACTCAGTTAGCAAAAGTTAAGCATAAAATAAAAAAAAGATATTCATGGAAGAAAAAGTTGAAGAATAAACTTTACTGCCATGCACAGAATCTTAAGTTATTTCTGCCAGAGAAACTGTCAATAGTATACTGGTCTTTTCCAAAAAGGTGTTTCTAATGAAATAACGACACTAGAAAACAGATAATTTACAAGATATTAGCTTCCTATAATATTTTGATTCTGCAGTTGTTTTGTAAGTGTGAAATGCTTTTGAAATTCTGCACCTTTATATTAAAACCATAAATATCATTTCACATATCTCACAATATAACACTTAGAACATTTCAGAATTATATAGCATAGTCTATACATCTCTAACTAGACTATGAATATCTAGGTAGCAGCCAAAATCATGTGTTATTATGAAATCCCAAATTCATAAATTACGGTGCAGTGAGGCTCTCTCCAGGCTTAAATAAAGCTGCCACACTTATATTCTTCTTTCTTCCCACCCTCCTACCATCAAATCACAAATTTGCTGTGTATTCCTCTATTCTTCTATGCTTTCAAATACACATTTTTCCATATGAATTAAAACCTTCCTCCTTCATCTCTCAACTCTTTCTACAAAATAATATTATTTATTCATAAAGATTAATTTTATATCCATTGGTAATTACAACTTTACAAAAATCATGAATATACCTCTATCATAGCATTTGACATATTTCAGTGGAAATATTTAGTTATGTTTCTTTGTTCCTACTTCTTCTTTTTATTTGCCCACATTCTGTTTTTCTATTATGCAACAGCCCTTTTCCAACCCAAATTATTGTGGTGGGCCTCTCAGTCTACCCCAAGTTCTGCTTTACTTTATAATGTAGTAGAAGAATGAGGAGTTGGAAATCATGCTTTGTGGAATCTACAATGGTTGAACTCAGGCATGTTCTGATAGCAGGGCCAATCAGAGACTTCCCTGATATATATATATATATATATATAGATAGATAGATATACATATATACATACACACACACACACACACATATATATATAGTTGCTGGAAAAAGGTAGTTCTCTCTGTTTGGAACAGCTGATGGGGAAAGATGTCATTCAGTGGTCATTGGCAGTTATCCTGCCACCGGGCTTATAAGAATCTCATACAAGATTAAGCCAAGTATAGTTAGGAAGGGTCAGGAGTTAGGACTTAATGACATTGTTTGTACTTCCAGATCCAGCCATTTAAGATACAAACTGTAAAATCCCTGGACTTCACAGTTTTGTAAAACCTCATATTTCCAGTTTGATTAAGTTGATTAGAATTGGATTTTTATTGTTTTCAACCCATGGTATTCTGAGAAACAGGAGCTATTTACAAGAGTGCAGTTAGCTAAGTAGACATGAAATAAAAGTATCAAGAACCATTCTAGCTCTATCATTCAAGTTTGGTACTGATTAGCCTGATAATTAAAATTATAACTTGTTTTATTTTCTATCTTAGGCCATGCCCTATGAAGTTTAGGTCTTTAAGACACTTGGTTAAAAAAAAGTGAAGGGTTGGTGCACATTATTTTCATCCTGCTGTATTCAGTAGGTTATGGATGAAACAGGATCTTCCATCCAGGCTGGGCCTTCTGACAGCCCTTCATGTCTTTACAAAGCAACCTCATTATATCTCATTCAGTCCAGCAATCTTAGGTTGGGCTAGAGATCAGATAATGAAACATCCTGTAGAATTTCCAATAAAGCTGAAGTTGGGGTCAATGAGTTAGAAAACATTTCTTCATAGGTTCTTGAACAACCAAGATTGACATGATGACCAGGGTGTGGGTTTTCGGAGAGCAATGTAGACACACATACATCACACAGAGACAAAGACTTGGAGCTGGAAGTAGTAACTGAGATTTTGGACATTGAGAAATTTCTCTTTTTGCAGGTATTAAGAGCATTTTTGTTGTAACTCTGATAGTTTCTTGATGCCAAAGCAGAGTATTTTTGGAGTTTATATATGGAAATAGGAGTTTTTCTATATCTTTCATTGGGTAAATAGAGTGGAAAATTCCTATGTTTATCTTCCCAGTGACTCTTCTATTTGCAGTGGAGAATTTCTCACTCCTATCTATATCATTATGATGATATTGTCAACTGTTCATGCCTGATTTATCTGATTACTCCTGTGACCCAAATGCCTGCTGGTCCTGGCAGGGCGTGGTACATTACATGAACCAGGCCAGTTACAGGATAAGATCTCTCTGCATTACTGGTTAAAAACATGGAACCAGAGATTCTGGTAGAGAAATTATCTCTTTTGGAGTGAAGAGAGGAACAGAGCTGTTAAGAAAGAAGAGTGTATAGCTAGTGTAAATCTGGCTGCCATTTTTCATGCCACATGGAAAATCCCAGTCTAAAGATTGAATCCAAGCTCTGAGAGAGGCAGAGAGCTGAGATGAAAAGAGAAATGGCATATGTTATGGCATGCATTTTACTCCTGGTAAAAAAAGAAAAGCAAAAACAAAACTCTATCTGTACTTTAATATAGTTTTACACCTGGACCTTTTGTTTTTATTTTAAATTACTTTAGCATTAAATTAGAACTTTGACTAAAGTCTTATTCAAAAGCTTTAGAGGTGGAAATATGTGTTGCTCGTAATGATATCTCCATTGACTAACACTCTTTCTGGCACTAAAAAATGTTTTGTAAATGAATGACTCCAAATACATTAAGCTATCATTAATCATGAGAAATAGTTTCATACTTATTGTTCAGACACGATTACTATTCTTTATCTTTCTAAAAATTACTATATGTCATAATTAGAATATTAAGAGCCTCATAAATTTGGCTCTACAGTTTTTAGTATAAAATTGTGTGTGTGTGTATATATATATATATATATATATATGTATGTCAGGATCATATAGATAAATATTATGTTTTACATTTATAATTGAAAATCTTGATAAAATTGTAAATATGTGCAAATGAAAGAAAAGAAAAAGGAAAAGGTAGAGGGAGAAAGTAAAAAGGGATATTAAAGGTCAAAATGTGGTCTTTTGAGAATACATGGGAGAACAAATTTATTTTTGAGAACATTTATCTTCAAGAACACATGCATTCTAGAGAATATATGGAAGAATCATTGCTATGAATTACCAAATTTACTAACTTTTAAAAAATAATAGGTAATAGAAAGGAGAAAAACTCTAACAACTTTTTAACAGTTATTTAAAAAAATAATAATTGTACTTTATTGGCTAATATTATTTTATTGTGCTTACACTGAAAAATAATTTTAACCTATGAATTGAAAATAATAACTCTCATCCCTCAAATGAATTTAGAAAGCTATTGGTAGTTGAGGTCACTGACATTTTTAGTAAACATAATTATATGAGTGATTGAGAAAATGCTATATTTTAAAAGATGTAATTCTAAAATTGGAATACATAGCGTGATTGAAGGTTCTAGTAAGTTTTAGCTCAAAAATGTTTTATAGAAATAAATATATGATGTGACTTCATTGTAACATTTATTCATTAATATAAAGCTTGCTACATGCTAGGTCATATCCCCTCATTTGGATTTAAATGCATTGAGACAGGATTAGTTATACTAGTTAATGTGGCCGTAATACAACTATATACTGTAATATTTTTACTAAAATATTTTGAATCTCCAAAGATAGTTTTTATAGAATGTCTTTCCTTATAAATATTCTTTTCTGTTTCTGTTAAGAAAATATTGCTGATACTTTTTGCTCAAAATCTTTTTTATTTCTGTTAATATATAGGTTCCATGATTAAAATACATTACTTATTCAAGTAGGAGAGGCCGCATGGTGCTGTGGCTAAAAACATAATTTCCAAGGTTAATCTGTTAGAAACAAATCCTACCTCCTTGTGTGACTATGGACTTGCACAGCAACTTGGGTGATCTTTGTAAGCCTCATTTTCTTAATATGTAAAGTAGCGATAATATATTGGTAGGAGTAAATGAAAAGATATATACAAGGCCTATGGAATATTTTTTATTGCTCTGATACATACTTTTATAAATTGAAGTAAGATATATCCCTATATTTCTTTTTAAAATATCAATATGTGATGACAGAAGACTTCTGCTTTTGTGAAGATGGAAAATGTATACTTTTCCTTATTTCTTCCACTAAATACAGCTAACAACCCTGTCCATTATATATAAAACAAATATCAGAAGCCTCTGAAAGGTAGAGGGAGGCAGACAAAAGACAGACCAGCAAGGGACCTCAGGATGTGAGGAACAAGATGGTTGTGAGTTGCTTTTTTTCCTGTGTCCCACACTTGCAGCCAAAAAAAGTTGGCAATCCAGAGATGCCAATGGATGAGGGTAAAAATGTGTCACAGCAAAACCTGCTCTCCCTATCCAAAGTACTGGGAAAGGAAAAACCTAGCAAGATAGGAAACTTTTTGACAAAATCCACTCTACCATAGCTAAACACCTAAAAAAAAAGTAACAACCCCCCCCTCACACCACCGCCAAAGAGAAAGAAATGTGATTCACACCTATAATAGGAAAGACCAAGTGGGAGTCTAAACTTCCCTACTTGTAAGGTGGTAAAGAGGAGACCTGAGTTCCTATTAGATAGTATCTGAGAAGGCCAAGTATAGAGTCAGGATTTTCATTTCATTGTGATTTTCAATCAGCCATAATTCCCCTAAAGTGGAGGCTACTGGTTTCTTTCTGACTTGAACAGTTTCAAACTTTAACTGTTCTTCGGATTAGACTTTAGTCAGCTGAATACACTCATCAGTAGCTGAAATCAGTGCCCCACTGTCTCTTCCTTCCCTGTTTTTGGAAATTGGAGCTTCCAACTCCAGTCAGGGAATAGCTCCCCATGCGGCTTGCACCACCGGTGGGGGATGGGCACTGGCCTGCTGTGTGGAGGGCTCTACTCATGAATCTTCTCTGCAGATGGGCAGTCTCCTCCTTCCGTTCTTCCAAGGATATTGCAGGATGTTCTTCTGGTGGGCCCCACAAAAAGGTGCTTTAGATAGCTTTGGGTGATTATTAACTGCCCTGTAGGACAAATTACCTCCTGGAGCTCCTTACTCTGCCGCCAACTTGCCCCTCTCCCAGATCCATGAACTTTTAGCATTTTGCCACATTTGCCTGTATTTATCTTCTACCTCCCTCTCTCCTTTCCTGCCTTCCTTTGGGAAGGGATATCTTACTCTAATAGTGCTAGGTTTGATCTTGATCTCTTTCTGGAGTGAAATGTTCTTAAAAACACACCAGGAACCCTTTTGGTCTCTGTAAGTGGAGCCCTAGAGTTGAGGAAGAGTATCTTATTCCAAGCATAAAATTAGCAAAGACTTTATCTTAATATAAATATAAGTATTTACCTTAACCTCCATGATCTTTGTGCCTCTTTCTGCTGTATCATTTTTTCTGTCCATCCAGCCTTAACTTAACACATTAAACTTTTAATTGCAATGATTATATTTTTCTTTTATTAAAGTTATATTTGATTCATTTTCAATTCTGTCTGAGCATGTTTGATGAACTCTTGACTGCTTATTAAAATTTTACTTATTATTAAAAATATCATTTCATGCAGGTATGGTATATTCTTTATTCTTATAATTCCAATATCTGAAGGTCTTGATGAGATAATAAATTTTGGAGTTTGCTTTTTTATTTTCCATGAACTGTTCTCTATTGGCATGTTTAATATGTATCTGTATTTCTGGGATCATTACATTGGGAACATTTTCTTATATGAGTATCAGTATGTGTATGTGGATATATATTTCTTTTTGCAGAGGATTATGTTCTAGACTGAGATCTCTGTCACACAATTCAAGGGTACTGAATAAATGCATTTTAGAATCTGAGATGCCATTTTGGGGGGAAAGTCCAAAGCTTAATAGTGAATCAGAGGTTGTTATCACAGTCTTCCCCCACAGAACACAGTCTTAACAAACACTGGCTTACTGTTCACCCTTCAATGTTCAGACTTCAGCTTCCTGATGTTTTTGTTCACAGCACTTAGAAGTCCTTTTACCTGCCCTGTCCCTAGCAAGGCATTCAAATTATATTTGCTTTGGTTTGATTTTTTTTTTTATTTTAGTGGGAGGAGCTTTTGGAAATATTTATTTTGCTAAACCACCAAAAGTAGAAATCTCTATCCTATTTTTTCTCATTTCCTTCACAACGGTTTTCGCTCTACTACATTATATATTCATGTATGACTTTGTATTGCTCTGTTTCCTCGTCAATGATATAAGCTCTATTAGAATTGGGAGATTAGATTGTATTTATCATGGTACCTCAGCACTTAAAGAGCTAGTTTTACAAAGTAGGTAATGAATAATTATTTTTTAATTGAATAGATAGCAATATGAATAGGGATCCTCTGTATGCCAGTCACTCAATTAGCTGCTTATGGCAAATAATTTTTAATTGCTAATAATAATAAACAAAGTACATACTACTGTAAGAACATTTAAGAAAGAGTACCTACCTTCAAAGGTTAGGGAATGCTTCACTGAGAATAAATCATTCAAGGTGATATTTTTATAATAAGTAAGCATTTAAATAAGAGAGGAGGTTGAGAGAACCCTAGTAGAGAGCATATTCAGAGAAAAGAGTAATGGCCTTGGCAACTGAGGATGGAAAGAAGGTCAATGTCGCTGATGTAAAATAAGCAGGGCGGAAAGTGGCATGAGATAGGCTTGGCTCAGAACAGGCAAGAGTTAGAGAGTAGGTTAAAAATTTTACATTTTGTCCAAGATGAAATGGGAATATTTTAGATGGGTTTTGAGAAGGGATAACTTTCTTGAAAGGTCTATGTTCTTGGGGATTCTGCCTCTATTGGGTTGCTCTAATCCTCTACTGATATTTATGTTAGATGTGGAATTACTAAGTGACAAGGAGTCCCTTGAGTTACGTATATCGTCTTCCCATTGCGTTGAAGCAATGCAGTATCGCCTTGGTAAATTTGATCAATAATCAGGTCTGTTTAGTGATGCCTTTTTATGCCTGTTGGTTCAGAAGCATAAAGATCTCAAAATAGTGAGACATTAATCTCAACATCCAATTGAATAGAATCATTGTGTTGCTCCCTGGTAGAAGTATTTTTTCTTTATTAACTAAATATTCTAATCACACATAACCCAAGGTTTATAAAATTGAAAGTAAATTTTCTGAAAGAGGGTTATTTATTATAACAGTCAAAAGGCCCACTCTCATTTCTATCATTGGTTCCAAGAGCTGTGTATTACAGCATTAGGAGAAAGATCATAATGCACTGATTGTTCTTTAAAAGTACATAGTGGAACTTGTAGAACAGTCTCCTATGCTAAATATTTAGTATAGACTGACTTGCATCTGACAATAGTTGTAAGGTATCATCTCAAAATTATTACCACGACTGTTAGCTAGGATGCCATTTCATTATTCTAAACCCAGCTATTTCTGGGTGATAAATTTCATGGGCTTGAGCCTATTCACAAACTTCTCTTGAAGGAAAATAAGTCCCTTGGTCAGAAGCAATACTGTATATGTATCATTGCAGGGAATAAGGCATTCCATAATCCATAGTAGTGGTACTGGCAGAAGCATGCCAGCTCGGGAGAAAAGCTTAAACCCTACCCAGAATATCTGTTTGCTCCATTTTCTGAAATTACTGACTGGCCCACTAAAAGGAAAGGGTTTTATTGATGATTTAATAGTGGTGGTAGTCAGATCAACCTAGGCGAGGGGAAGTCCCTGTTGTTGAGCCCCACGCTTACTCTCCATCACTGTCACCATGGCCACCTTGTGTGCAAGTCGATTGAGCAAGCCCAGGGTGGCTAAGGAAGGAGGCTGACCGGCATCCACAGGATAGACAGCTCATTCATCTGAGTGCCGAGAATCTCCTCTTCAGTGAATGTTCTTTGATGACCATTTACATGGGACGCAAATATCCTTATAAGCTGTTCCTTTCCTTTTTCTGCATGTGGTTTGCTTTGTAACTAAAAACTGAACATTTATCTTATTCAAGTATTCAGACTTGTGTTGGGGAGGAGACGAGCCCTTGGGGACATAGCATTACAGTTCCACTCAACAGTGTTCAGGAAGACAATGCTGAACTTCAATTCCCTGTGTGGGCATATCATCAGTAATCACACCTGAATTGTCAGCATTGCATGAAGCAGAGACACCAGAAGTACAGGTCAAAACTGATACAGGGTCAATGGCTAAGAGGTTAGTGAGAGACTTGAAAAAGTCAAGATTGAAAGGTTAGTGACAAGGAGGACTGGGGAAAAATATTGTGATGAACCTCACTAATTAAGAATGGGATAAATGAATGATATGAAGTAAACTTACCAAAAAAAGGGAGGCAAAGATACATGTTCTAACAAGAAACATTCATTGAGATATATTATTCTAAGAGAAATCAAGGCTTCCTAGTTGGGAGGATAGAGCAGTTCTAAAAGGACACAAGACAGCGTAACTAATAATTTCCCTGGAGAGGTGAAATGGGAGGTGCTGGGTGTGAGAGAGACTAGGATTTCATTGTATATTATTTTTTACTGTTTGGGTTTTTTGAAGGACCATTCTACTTTGTTAGATCCCTTGGGCTTTTTTTCCCTCAGTACAAAGTAAACTAATGATTATTATTTGTGTGTATTCAAAATAAAAATCCAATAATCTACCTGATTTTAAAATAGTTTTAACAAAAAGTGTGTTTTCCTCAACTTGGCTTTTCTTTAAATTGCGATTACTGGGCATTATTTTTATGTAATCCCTTGTCCATTGACCAGTCTTGGTGTACTATTTAGTTCTTCTTGTGCTCAGTAAAATGATTTGGCATTCTATTATGGTGTTCCATTAATTCAAAGACAAGAACAATATTCAGAGTGTTAAAATATATAAAATTATTTCATAATATTACTATATCACTTTATAGAAATTATAAGTTTTATTGTTTCTCAGGATATAAAGTCAGGTTTCTTTGCTCAGGAAAATGATGTGGCTAGTATACCTACAAAGCAGTGGTTTGGAAGCTTGCAAGAAAATGAATATACCAACTCATAACCTTTATTGAAGTTTATACTGGAATGAGTACAAAAGCTGAATTCATTGCAAAGGAAAATTGGATATGTCAGCCTGCAAGATATTGTGTAAGGACAGCTTACCAATTATTCTTATTCTTCATGGAGATGAACCCAGATTGGTCCCTAAATTTTATGATGTCTTGACAAAGTCACTAGACAAAGCTCATCAAGCCTCTCATATCCCTAATTGAATCTCCTTTAAACCTCAGTGTAATTATTTTATATGATTATGGAAAGATCTTTCCTTAAGTTATATTACATGGGTCCAAGATCTAAGTTCCTTATGAAATATTTTCCACACAAAAAGCACCTAATTTATGATTAGTAAAGTATGTTATATCATAGTTTCTAATGCAAGTGTGGGAAAATGACCTGGCTATGCACTTGCAAAATTAGTTCAATATCTGGACGTCTCTTAGCCCCTCAGGCCTAATTAGAGCCCACAATAGCATACCACTAGACATAGGTAAGGCTTCTTTCTTTTAAAATGCCACTGCTAGTCAAGGTAAAATAAAAATAATGAGATAAAGAGTCATTTATAGAAGAACGTTATTTCCATAGAATACTTTCTTACTTGAATAAATTTTTCAGAGTTTCAGGATATTTATACAACTATCTTTATCTATGTTGTCTTAGTAACAAATAAAATATTTCCAATTGTTCTTGACATTATTGAATGCTTGCAAACATGGAGAATCAATAATATTGAATGTGCACTAATGCTGAAATGTAAAGAATTTTTTAAAATGTCAGCTTCAAATATGCCCTTAGATCGATATCTAATAGTTACAGATACATTTTATCCACATTTTTATCAACATTTTGCTCCTTTAATGTTTCTATCGCTAAATTAGCAATGATGTTGTGATTTAGAAAGCATAACAATACATAAAATGTCAGAAAGCTAAAGTGTTCCCCAAATAATATTTTAAATTAATCTAATATTTTCATTTTCAAAGAAATAGTTTTAAATAAAGTGCCACCAACCATTACAGAAAATGTATTTTCTGGAATTTGTTTGATTTAAGATTTCAGAGACTGTTATCTGGAAAACCTGTGCAGTGACCTCATGTAGAAAATTTTAAATATGTTATGAAATAGGGACGTATTTAAGTTTCAGTTCACTAAAATGCCAAAGAAATACTTAAAAATACAATCTCAATAAAAATGTAAATCTGTTGATTTTCCTCTTTTAATTTGAGCTTGAGTAACAAAGAAGCTGAGTTTAGTCTGCATGTAACCTTAAAGAATAACACTTATGCAAAATAAAATTTGAAGAGAAGCTTTGAAATTATTTGACAGTCATTTTCCTACTGTTTTCCAGTCATATGTGTTTCATTTAGTTCTTCTCGCTCAATTCTTGTTTCATTTCTGATTCATCCTTGGCTGTTACTGGAAACAAATATTTACCTAGTAAAAAAAGAAGAAACACAAAATAGAATTTCATATGACATTGGTGAAGCAGTATAACAGAAAGAAAAAAGATAAAAAGGAAGCATATTTTAAAATATAATAATTTAGAAACTTTCTAAAATGAGCTTTTCCTAATTCTTATTAAATTATCCTCATCATTAATTTCTCATCAATGTAGAAGTGTATGTAAACATACTATTATCTTAATGAACAACTATAAATTGGTTAACTCCTCTCATACAGGAAGAGTGATATTCAAGTGCTATTATCTTCTAATAGTTGATATACCAGTTTATTAATGGTTTCATTTTGAACACTTTTAAAACTGAATGGTAAAAATCCTGTCAATTCAATAGAAATGTTACTGCCATTCAAAAGTTTTCATAAAAATATGTAATAATGCAAGTATAAAATGGTTTTCCTACTAATTGTTTGAAAGTAGTTAACGATATACTTTGTTGATGATATACTTTTGACGATATCCTGCAAACATTTAAGACGGGTTTATGCAGACCAAAAAGAATTTTAAAAAACAAGTATGCAGTAATTATAAATAGTATAGATGTCAAAATAGAATCAAATGTGTTTTTTTTAAATGCTAAAAAACATTTTTGTCTTTTGTCATTTTATAAAGTTTGGCCATTGCATGAGGACAAAAGCACTGATGTTCTCACTTGGGTAAATTAAACATAGAGCTACCTGATTTATTTAGTTTATTTTTTGGTAATATTTACATGGGAACATATTATTTCTTGTTAATGTGGCATTTGGAAGGAAACCATTAATCAAGGAGCATTGACCAAGTTTCAGGGACTATGAGATATAGTCACCAAACTCCTCTTTTACCTGTCATCTTCACTAGCTTTATTTCTAAAATGTCTTGAACTTTACCTTCAAAAAAATAAGAAAGAAAATTGAGAAAGAAAATATATATTCTATTTTTGAAAGATCTATTTTTTATCCAAGAAGTAGACTATAGCAATTGAGAGAATGGGCTTAGGAAGTTATTTAAAATGTTGTAGCTCTCTTTTCTCACTGGTAAAATAGGCCAAGTATTTGTATATGCCTTATAAGTTACTGTACTTAGTAAAGAATAAAATACTGTTCTTAGAAGGACTCATAACATAATATGCACTTAATTGTTAGCCATAACTATTACCATCATTAAGTGACAAATAACATAGTTATGAAGTTGAAAATGTATGACTAGCCAAAGAATCATGTCATTGTAATTAAAGAATAAGTTTACCGTTTCTATAAAGTGTGGGGAAATTATCAATTTATACTTGATCTATAAGATAAATGAAATTTGGAGAGAGAAGATTTATTTTGAATTTTAAAACTTTATGGAATTTCATTTCAAAATATTTTTACCATTATGTCTGTAGATTAAGAAAAGTATACCTGTATTAGAAATATGTTCATGTGAATACGTAAGACTGATATCCTCTAGTGCCAACTGCACTGAATCCATGAGAAAAATATACTTTATTTTCCCCCAAATCTCACTGTATATACAATAGAACCTACAGGAGAATAGAAAGTGCTTGCATTAAATATACTGACTAAAAATTTTATGAAAGTGTTGCCTGGTTACTGTAGTTACTACTAAAACATTTCCCCATCACTCATCTTTTTTTCTGCTGCCATTGAGCTTTTCTCTTCTTAACTAAGTTGATCAGGATGTAAGGTAGAAATAGCTGAGATTCTTCGGCATAAATATGGCAGGCTGTAGAACCATAAGCAGAGTCATCAAGTGAGATGCAGACCAAAATTGGCAAATACCCACACCAATTTTAATTATCATTCCATTAGTCTCCCTAGCTCAATATAGAGTTGGATCAAGATCAGTTACACAGGTTATGAAAAAAAATTAATGTATTTTCATGAATTGCACGTAGACTGTAAATTTTAAAACCCATGGAATCATAATAAAAATCAATCAAACAAACGTTGTAATTCATAGAAATTAGCAAATTCAGATTACTTTATTATTTTGATGACTCTGATTAATCTTTGCTTCCCTTGATAAATTTAAGTTTCTCTTATTCACCAGTGCACCCAACTATCCATCAGAGTACTCAATATATAACTCTTGAAACCACAAATGCATGGACACATTAAGAGAAGCATTTTTCAAAAATTCTAAGTGTAGAGGAAATTAGATAGTTGTTAAGCTGTGTAACATGGAAGAAAATACAATAGAATAAAAACATCCTAATAAAATAGCTACAGAAATCTGAAAGTATTAGAAAAAATTTAACATAGAAATTAAAATAATTTTGGAGAAAAATACAAAATTTATGAAAATACATAAGGTTTAAGTAATTTCAGGTCTACTGCACATTTAGGATTGGAAGAAAATACTGTGAATATGTTAGAATTTACCAACATTTATTATAAAATGTGATGCATTTTAATGAAAATGCCATGCATATTAACGAATGAATCTGTGAAAAGATTTTTCTCAAGTTCGTCTCAGATTATTAATGCAGATCAACTAAGGAATTTCTAAAAAAAAAAAAAGGAATTGGTAAAGAAATCATCCTCTCCCAGGAATTAAAATAAATTTTAATTTTGTATTAATCAAAGTACTGATAAAGGGAAATACACAGATTACAATGAGACAAAGCATACCCAAACATACCTATGAGAATGCACTGCATAACAAAAGTATATATTTTTTGAAGATTAATAAGGAAAAATGGATTATTCAAATGAACCTCAGTGATGCTATTGATTATCACTGAAAACAAAACAAAAATTATATCTCCATTATATTTAAAATATAATGAATAAGTTAGAAATGTGAAAATATAAAATACTAAAAAGCATGTCATAATTTGTTCATATGTTTCACAACAATGCAAGGTATTTGTAGTGGGGTGAAGTATGGGAGCCCTGTATGATGTTATGCATGTTTGTTTTGTAAGTTCAACTTTTATTATGCACTTGTTATGTTTGTATGGTCATGTATGTATTATATACTTCAATAAATTGTTTTTAAAATGAAAAAAAAAAAGCCTGTCAATATTTAAATAATTTTCAGATTGGTAATAATTTGAGAGTATGTAATATAAAAAATGGAGACTAAGAAGGAATTCCTTGATATGCTTGATTCAATGGAAACTAAAAGTTAAATTAAACTTATCTTTCTATGCATCCATCCATTCATCTATCCATTTATATATGTATACCATAAATGTAAAAGGGCACATGGTAGACTAAAAAAACATACTTTCAAAGAAATAAAAAATATCATGGCTCAAACAGATCAATAAATTATACAATACAAATCTCACAAATAAAAATAAGCAAAATTAAGTATGTACAAACTCCACAAAATCAGAGAAAGACCTTATAAAATCTATGAGATGCCTTCATGTTCATATAACAAACTGGAAATAAAGTGTACAGGATTGTTTTAGGATGTTAATATTTTATATATGTTAGGGCTTTAATATCTTTTGGTTAATATTAAAAAATGGAATGTATGGTCATGGTACATAAGTCAAAGAGTATAAAATTATATATAATATTTCTCCCTGCCCATCCTCTTATAGGTGTGTAACCACATTTTGGGAGAGAATTATAACATACAAATAAGCTCAACCTGCACTTGAGTCTAAAAATATTAAAACTATCTTAAGGCAATTGTGTTTTAGATATTTGGTGCTTTAAAATTGTGCATATGTTCTTACTATGCAAGTCAATGAAAAAAATAGCCTAATGAAATAACATTGGGTCAAAGTGAAGATTTAGATCTATGAATCTCTATTAGATAAACATTTTAAAAATTCAAAGCAAAATACATGAATAATAATGAGAAATATATAGTATGCATTATGTGTGGCTATATAAATGACTTTACTCTGTAATGAGTAAAGATCATTAAAAATAGCCATATTTTTAATTTTTTGCATAACCCAGCCCTTTCTTAGGTAACATGCAGTTTACGGCAGAGGTGTTATCTTGTTTACTTATTTATCCCAGTGTTTAGAAAAGTGTTCAACACATCGTGGGTACTTAATATATTTTTGCTAAGCCTAATGAATGACCATCTGATTCCATGGAGATACTCAATTCTACATGAGGAAAAAAGAGCACAGTCCAAAACAATATGGCTTTCAAAATACTTTCTATGGCTATACATTCACACTATATGTATTATACGGTTTAAATATATGTTCATTTAAAAGAAAAATGGGAGGATAGAATACATTTTTTTTTTAATCCAGGAAACTGCTCTACACAACAATGACTCTTACCCCACCCCCGAAAACAAGGAAAAACAAGTATAACTGTCAGAGCATTATCAGGAATTATTTTCCCTTGGTAAATAGATTGCATATTTATATTTTCTTTTCTTTAACTTTGACTTTTTTGTTGGGGTGGGCATTGGTCTATTCTTTTTCCTAATCAGTCTGCATAAGTTTGTGTTACATTTCATTAAATCAAAATCATTTTGCTTTATGAAGATACAAAGCATTTCAAAAGTATAATGATATTGCATTTTGAATTATTTATTTCACTAACATTTAATGAGCATGAACTAAAGACTTTAGGATGCTGACATTGTTACCCTAGATTAAAATATGAGGGAATCAAAGAAGGTTTAGATTACAGAAAAGATTAAGGAATGAACAAACTTAGGGGAGAAATGCAACTATAGACTAAAGTAGACATTATTATTCTAGTAATAGAACTTGTAGCACTGATATAGGGGCAGTGGTCGCTGGAGGTTCTGAGGGGAGGGAGAGGGAAGAATAGGTGTAACATGGGGCATTTTGGGGATATTTTGGGGACATTGGAATTGTTCTGTGTGATATTGCAGTGATGGGTATAGGCCGTTGTACATTTTGTCAAAACCTGTAAAATTGTGTGGTGCAAAGTGTAAACCATGGTTAGTAGCAATGCTTCAATATATGTTCATCAATAGTAACAAATGTACCACACTAATGAAAGATGTTTTTAATAGGGGAAACAGTGGGAGGGAGAAGGGTGGGGTATATGGGAGTCCCCTATATTTTTGGTGTAACATTCATGCATTCTATAGCGTCTTTAAAAAAAAAAAACAACAAAAAAACAGGGAATCGACACTCATAGTTTGAACATTGACTTAAAATAATTTAGTTATTAGTGAAGAATTAAAAATTCACAGAAGCTTTTTCCAATTCTTAAACTTAGTTCTTTCCTCTATGCCACACTACTTAAATCTTAATGGAACATATACATGTATATAAAATTATTTTTATGGTGAAATTGTGAGTGCAAGATTCTTTTACATACAATATTTTTGGGTAGCTTAGAGGTTTAAAAAAATAATTTTCTGGTGGGTGGCAGCTTCATTTCTTGAAACATCCGACGTTGGTTTTTTTCTGACAGCGTCACTGCATAGGAGTCCTGTTATAGGAAGGTTGAGGAAATGCAGGTTCAACAGTGTCAAACCATTTGGCCCATACCAGTCACCAGGTAGTTGTGTGAGACGAAACTAGCAAGGTAGATTGAAGGCTAATGTGAATTGCCAGCCTATCAAATCTGGAAATTAGCCTGTTGACAATGTAGAGTCAATAGAATTTGTATTGTATCGTGTTTTGTTTTTAAGGATAGCAACACTATCCAAACAAGGGAAAAAATGAGTGCACTTTTCTGTATATATCTCTTAAAAATACTTGTCCTTTATGAGATACATTGAATAGAAACATCTAATCACATAATTTCCTCTTAGACTTCCATCGTTACATGTTTTCATACATAGATGTCAGTATGTAAGAGGAGGTGTATTCAGCTACGAATCTATGTTTAGACCCATTGCCTGGCAAAACTTTCTATCTTATTGAGTATACCAGTCATGTACTGAAAAAAGTCTGGACCAGAATTTCTAAAAAGTTGTGATCTCCAATTTGGGTATCATATTTTTCACCAGAAATTTCAGTCAATCATGCAGATGCTGAGTGTCAGCATTTCTCATTTCCCGTTGGCTAGGATGCAGAATTAAAATAAATTATAGAGTAACTGCACATTATTAGTTAGACTAAAAGAAATCTAATATAATATAGATTTTGTTCTGAAAAGGTAAGTTCGGATTTGAGTAAGCAAGATAATTTTATGGAAAAAATGGAAATTTATCATAAAATGAATTTTATTAAACTTCTACATAGATCATGTTCAAGTTTTTATACAATTCTGTTGAATTATGACAACATAATTTTGAAATCACTTGAAGAAACAAATTTTTGTTATTAGAAATTCAGATCTAAAACACACACACAACACTCTTAGTTCAATAACAGGGATTCATTATTTCTAGGAGAAGGCCACAAACGTTGCTAATTAGAGGAACCATTCTTTCCTCTATATTATCAATGAGGAAAAATAATGTATGCTTTGAAGGATGGGCTTAAATTAATATGTCATGATAAAAACCATTAGGTCTGCAACACATGAAAAATTTGAATGTGAATTCTAGGTCTCATATTCACAATCATGGGACTAAAGCCCAACCTTCCCAGATACCTTTAAGATTTGACACTCATCAATATCTTTGCATGCCCACGTGAGGTCTGGAGCCTACAGGAGGTTTAGAGCTTAACAGGAAAACTAAGTTAAGGGGAAGGAGTTTGTTCGTGAAGAAAGAATTATTATGTGTACATTGAATTGTCAGCCATGTTCTCCCTGTGCATTTATCTGTTTATTTTTTTCTGAACTTTTGAGTTTCCTTTTTCAGTTTGAAATCTTACTTTTTAATTATATTGATAGCTAAGAACTTTCTATATGTCAAGGAAATCGGTCCTTAATTTCTTATGATGTAGGCGGCTACTCCATTTATCATTTAGTGATTTCTCAATTTTTGTTTCTCACGAAAGTGATTATATGAGTTCTTACACATGGGAGAGAGTCTATCAATTTTAACTATAATGGCAATTATTCATGCAAAAACGATGCATTCATACTTTCCTTCCTTGAAGTTCTTTACACATCATGTCACTGTTCTCTATCCTTGACTCTCACAGTGCAGATGTCCAAGCTTCATTGGTCAATTTCCCTAGATAGGTGATTCTTGGGAAATGATGACTAGCTGGCCTTACAATTCTTTCTATATCCCTAAATCTAAAAATTTTAACAAAATAGGTGTGTTTAATGTGATATATCACATTTTCTTCCTAATATTTCATCCTTTTAAACTAAATATTCATGTCATACCTGTCTGGCAACTTTTATTTTAAGGAAGTTTTATCCTATATTTTCTTCCAATTGTTCTATTCCTTCTATTTTTTCTACTAAAAACATTTTCTTCACATAAATTTAATTCTGTTATTCCCCAATTAAAATTACATTTTATCAAGCCAGCCACGCTAGGTTTTCAAGAATGTCTAATTTTATATTACTGCAGTCAATTCTGGGTTGATTGTATTTTCATTTCACATTTCTATATTCAGCCATGCCAGCTCGCTTTATATCTCCATCCATCTTACCATTAATCCTTTGGAA
Organism: Cabassous unicinctus; assembly: GCA_029593785.1. NCBI lineage: Eukaryota > Metazoa > Chordata > Mammalia > Cingulata > Chlamyphoridae > Cabassous > Cabassous unicinctus. The sequence continues at coordinate 43,859 of JAQZBX010001525.1, forward strand.
TTTTTATTCCTTCTTTTGAGCTCTTGATTAAAAAAGAAATGAATTTTGTAATATGATTTTATTATTCTGATTTTTTCCTTATGAATTGTTCACTTCTCTATTGGCATACCTATTTGGAGAATGTATGTACTTTGTCTTCTTTTTGTTTTCTATGCTCTGTATCTTTTTTTTTTTAAATGCAGCTTTACTTTTTTTTAACTCCATGTATTTTATTTCAGATTGTTACTCTTTAGAATGTTTTTTTTCCTTCCTTACTGTGAATACTACTTCCTAAATGGTTACTGTGTGAGTATAGCCAGTGCTGTAAAGAGGGGTAGACATGGATTGAATTTTGGTATATTATCTCTGAACATATTCTCAAAAACTTATTTCTGAGGGTATATTTTTCTGAAAATTTATCTGGTTCCTCAAGGCTGATCTGTTTGTCACACATTTTTAGTTGATAATTTGCCATTTAGTTTTCTTAAGCTCTTCCAAAGTCACTGTCTTGATTTTTATTCTGATCTAAGTTAATTTTATTTTATAAAAAGAAAACTAGAATTCAACATAGAAGAACATGATGAGTTCTGTAGTTCTGGTACCAACTATGCTGTTATAATAGGCAACTACTTAACCATTTAGGGACTGAGTGAAAAAATAAATTTATTAAACTTGCCAAGTTGTGATAATGTATTTTATTATTAAAATCTTAAATATCAATGGGTGTATAATTATAATGAATAACAACATAAGTAAGCTTTTGGGCCCAGTGCTAGGCAACGTGACATATGGGAAGGTAGATGAGCCCTGGTCTTTGCACACAACTGAAGACCCCTTGATGTGTGTCATGGAAGATGGTCTGCTGCCTGGAGCTCATTCCCCAACTGCTGTGACTTTCTGCTACTGAGATCTCACAGCTCATCCCCTCTCCACGTATTGCTGTCTGCTAACAGGAGCTGCCTCACACAAATCGCAATGCCCTCCCTGGAGGAATTCAACATAAATGAGTAGGTGATAGAGAAAAACAAAATTCTTTGCCCTTGCCTCACTTTAGGAAAACTAGGTCATCCCCCCACAGAGCTCCTGGTAGGTTGTCTCTGTTGCAACAATATTGCATTTCGGCAGCTCCCTCTGCCAAATCCTGCTTCCCTCACACACCTCGAGGTATCCTCAAGAGCTCTTACAAATCGGCTTCCTGCCCACAAACTTCCAACTTAAGAATCTGTTTCTTGGGAACCCAACCTAAGGCAGTCTGAGATACATGTAAACAACAGACTGGACATGTGGAAAGGGCAAGACATTGGGAATAAAGCAGATGTTACGCGTAGGGCATTGCTCACAGATCCAGAATGGCTATTGTTAAATCTCATCGCAGGTACTATATATAGTCATCAGAACTGTGTCCCAAGCTATTTGGAAATTTGGAGTTGGGAAATCCTGCTGTTTCTTTCCCTTTTTTTTTTTTTTTTTTTTTTTTTTTTGGAAGGGTGTGTGGGTAGCTCAGGTGCACAGAATATAGTACATCATAAATATTATTTCATTATAACTATTGTGTTTTGCCTTTGAATTACCATTAATCATTTTTTCATTTATTTTTATTAACTTATTATATATTTTATGAATATAAAAGGCAAGCAAGGTCCATCATGCAACCCATAAATTAAAATTACCAGTTAGTTACATCAACTTGTTTGCCCTCTTCCAACCAGGGAGACTTTATCTTTCCCTTCATTCCTAAGGTAACCAATTTGCTGAATTTATGGTATATATGTATTGTGATATGTATGTAAATGTATGAATTTGTGTTTAAAAAACAAAGTATTATTTGGATTTCCATATTTTTAAATTTTATAAAAATTATCACATACTATTCTGTTGTGACTTGTTTTCATACCAAATATTATCTTAATAAATTTCAGTCATGTCATAATATGAGCCTCTATTAAATTCAATTTTAGTAATGTATAATTATTCCATTCTGTGAATAAAGCATACATGATTATCATCACTTCAATGGGTATTGAAGTTGGTTCAAATATTCTTCCCTTATTATCAACAGTGCTTCTACTGTCTCCTAATGTAAAAATATAGGAATGTTTCCTATGTATATAACTGGGTTAGGTATGCTCTCTTTGCAAGGTGTTTTAGTTTCCTAACTTCTAAAATGAATGCCAGTCAATGGGTTGGTGGTTGGCTTAGCAGTGGGAATTTATTGGCTCATAATTTTAGAGCGTAGGAAGCTTGCTTCCTCCCAGGGTCAATTTCTTCTGTCTGGCTGGTAATGTTTGTATTTCTTGGCTTTTCCATCATATGGCAATGCACATGGTGGTGTCTTCTCATTTCTTTGCCAAGTTCCATTGACTTCCAGCTTCTGACTACTCCCCATGGCTTCTCTCTTTATGACCTTCTCTCTAAGACCTCCAGTAACAGGATTATGACCCATCCTGATTTAGTTGGGGCACACTGAAGAAACCTCATCCAAGGTCCTATATACAGCGGGTGCACACCCACAGGAATGGATTATGATTAAGAACATGTTTTCCAGGCATGCACAACTGTAAACCTCCACACAAGATAATGCCAATTTGTTTTCAAAAGTTATTGTATCAGTTACACTCCTGCCAGCAATGGATATAAATTCCTATGGACTCACATTCTTTTGCATTCTTGGTACACATCCTTTCAAACAATAATGTCAAAGTACATAATTTTTGGCAATGCTATGTATATATTGAGATCTTGGTATCTCAATATTGCTTTGATTTATATTTCCACGATTATAAATCACTCAGAGAACCTCTTACATTTATTGAAAATATACACATTCATATGTGTGTGTATATATATATATTTATATATACACAGACAGAATTAATATATACAAGCATACCTCATTTTATTGCATTTCTCTTTTATTGCACTTCCAGATATTGCATATTTTACAAATTGAAGGTTTGTGGCAACCCTGCATCGAGCAATCTATCAGCGCTATTTTTCCAACAGCATGTGCTCACTTCATGTCTCTGTGTTACATCTTAGTAATTCTCACAATATTTCAAACTCTTTAGTTATTATGATATCTGTTATGTGATCGGTGATTAGTGGTATTTTTGGTTAGTGTTGTAATTGTTTTCGGGCCACAGGAACCACACTCATATAAGACGGCGAACTTAATCCATAAATGTTGTACGTGCTCTGACTGCTCCACCAACCAGCGATTCTCCCATCTCTCTCCTGCTCCTCTGGCCTCCCTATTCCCGGAGAAACAATGGTGTTGAAATTAGGCCAATTAATAATCCTACAGTGGCCTCTAAGTGGTCAAGTGAAAGGAAGAGTTGCACACCACCCACTTTAAATCAATAGCTAGACATGAGTAGGCTTAGTGAGGAAGACATGTCAGAAGCTGTGATAGGCTGAGAGCTAAGCCTCTTGTGCCAAACAGCCAAGTTGTGAATGCATAGGAAAAGTTCTTGAGGGAAATTAAATTGCTGCTCCAATGAACACACAATTGATAAGATAGCAAAGCAGCCTCATTGCTAATATGGAGAAAGTTTTAGTGGTCTGGATAGAAGATCAAACCAGCCACAACATTCCCTTATGCCAAAGCCTAATCTGGAGCAAGATCCTAAGTCTCTTCAATTCTGTGTGAAGGATGAGAAAGGGAAGGAAGCTTCTGGAGAAAGGTTTGAAGCTAGAAGAGGTTATCGCATGAGGTGTAAGGAAAGAAACCGTCTCCATGACATCAAAGTGTGAGGTGAAGCCAGAAGTGCTGATGTGGAAACTGCAGCAAGTTACCCAGCAGATCTAGCAATGATTGATGAAGGAGGCTACACTAAATAACAGATTTACAATATAGATAAAACTGCCTTTTATTGGAAGAAGATGCCTTCTAGGACTTTCATAGGTAGAGAGGAGAAGTTTCAGTGCAGGGTTTCAAAGCTTTAAAGGACAGAATGACTCGCCTGTTAGGGATAATGCAGCTGGTGACTTTAAATAGAAGCCAATGCTCATTTATCATTCTGAAAATCCTAGGGCGCTTAAGAATTATGCAAATCTACTCTGCTTGTGCCCTGTAAATGGACTAACAGGCACTGGATGACAGCACATCTATTTATGATATGGTTTGCTGAATAATTTAAGCCCCTTGTTGAGACTTACTGCTCAGGAGAAAATATCCCTTTTAAAATATTACTGCTCATTGACAATGCACCTGTTCACCCAAGAGCTCTTACAGAGATGTACAACGAGATTGATGTTGTTTTCATGCATTCTGCAGCTAATGGATCATGGCATAACTTTGACTTTGAAGTCGTATTATTTTAAAATGCATTTGATAAGGCTACAGCTGCCATAGTTAGTGATTTTCCTGACAGATCAGGGTAAAGTCAATTGAAAATCTTATGGAAAGTTTTTCTAGATGCGCTTAAGAACATTCGTGATTCATGAGAGGAGGTCAAAATATCAGCATTCACAGGAGTTTGGAAGAAGTTGATTCTAACTCTCATGGATGACTTTTTAGAGGTTCCATACTCAGTGGAGGAATTAACTGTATATGTGGTGGAAATAGAAATAGAATTATAATTAGAAGCGGAGTCAATATATGACTGAATTGATGCAATTTTTATGATAAAACTTGAATGGATGAAGAGTTAAGAAAGTGATTTCTTGAGATGGAATCTACTCTTGCTCTTTGTTATGTGAACATTGTTTAAATGACAGCAGAGGAAACTGAATATTCTATAGATTCAGTTGATAAAGCAGGAGCAGTTTTTGAGAGGACTGACTCCATTTTTTTAAGTTGAAAGCTTTAATTAGTGAAAATGTACATGTGAATATTTACCTCTACTTTATTCTTCATCCAGTCTAATATTTTATATATTGTTTTTATTAAAGATATTGTGAGTTTACAAATCAACCATGTATACCATTCAGGATTCCCATACACTACCCCACCACCAACACCTTGCATTGTTGTGGAACATTTGTTACAATGATAAAAGAATATTCAAGTACTACTAACTATAGTCTATAGCTTACATTAGGTATATTTTCCCCCATAAACAACCCTATTATTAACACCATGTATTAGTATTGCATGTTTGTTATAATTCATGTAAAAATGTTCTCATTTTTGTGCTATTAACGTAATTCATCATCCACCACAGGGTTCACTGTTTTATACTGTCCCATGCCTTGTACAGTCCATTCAAAGCATACACTCAGTGGCTCTCAGTTTCATCAAACAGTTGTGCTGTCATCACCTCAGTCAATTTTAGAACATTTTCATTACTCCAAAAGGAAAGATCCTGTTCCCCCATAAACCACCCTAATGTTGATCCCTAGCTTTGACATAGTACCTTCAATGCCAATGATACAAAATTATAACAATATTACTGTTAACTATAGCACATAAGTTACATTAGTTGTATTTTTCCCATGTATTGCTATATTCTTAACACCTTGTAATAGTGATGTACATTTGTTCTAGCTAATAGAAAAGTCTTGTATTTGTAGTATTATCCACAAACCTCATCTACCACCGAGCTCACTATGTTATGCAATCCCAAGATTATCCTCTAGCTTTCCTTCTATTGACATTTACTTCCTTATGCTACCCTTTTCAGCTACATTTACCTTTATAAAACATTGGTCTTAGTTATACTCACTATCATGTGCCACCATCAATTCTAGACACATCCTAACATTTAAAATTAACATTATTAAAAGTTCTATATACATTAAGCATCAGGTCCCCATTCTCAACCCTTATTCTATCCCCTAATGATCTATACTTTAGATTTAACTCCATGAGTTTACTCTTTCTATTTAGCTCATATTAGTAAGACAATGTATTTGTCCTTTTGTGCTTAGCTTATTTCACTCAACATAATATCCTTAAAGTTCACCCATGTTGTCATATGAGTCCCAATTTTATTTCTTCTTACACCTAAATAGTACTCCATTGTATATATTTACCACAGTTTGTTTATTTGTTTATTGGTTAATGGACATTTCGTTTGTTTCCATATTTTGGCAATTGTGAAAATGCTACTATGAAGATCCATGTGCAAATGTCAGTTTGCATCCTTGCTTTCAGTTCTTCTCAATATACTCCTAGTAGAGGAATTGCCAGATCATTCGGCAGTTCTCTAGTTAGCTTCCTGAGGAACCACCAAACTGTCTTCTACAGAGGCTGCACTATTCTGCATTCCCACCAACAGTGAAGGAGTGTTCCTATTTCTCCACATCCTCTCCAGCACTTGTTGTTTTCTGTTTTGTTTATTTTTAATAATGACCATTCTGTAAGGAGTAAAATGATATCTCATGTAGTTTTGGTTTGCTTTTCCCTAGTAGCTAGTTATGTTAAATATTTTTTCATGTGCTCTTTGGCCATTTGCACTTCTTCTTTGGAAAAATGTGTAAGTCTTTTGCCCTTTTTAAATTAGGTTGCTTGTCTTTTTATCATTGATTTGTATGATCTCTATATAACATGGAAATTAAACCCATATCAGACATATGGTTTCCAAATATTTTCTCCCATTGAGTAGGCTGCCTTTCCACTTTCTGGACAAAGTCATTTGAAGTCCAAAAGTGTTTAATTTTGAGGAAGTCCCATTTATCCATTTTTCTTTCATTGCTCATGCTTTGGGTATAAGGTTTAAGAAACCACAACTTACTACAAGATCTTGAAAATATTTCCCTACATTTTCTTCTAGATTACTATGGCTCTAGCTTTTATATTTAGGTCTTTTGATCCATTTTGAGTTAATTTTTAGATAAGGTGTGAGGTAGGGGTACTCTTTCTTTCTTTTGGATATGAATATCCAGTTCTCCCAGCCCCATTTGTTAAATAGACTGTTCTTACCCAGCTGGGTGGACTTGACAGCTTTTTCAAAAATTACTTGATCATACATGTGATAGTCTATTTGTGAATTCTCAATCCAGTTCCATTGGTCTGTATGTCTATCTTTATGCCAGCACCATGCTGTTTTTACCACTGTAGCCAAGTTATATGCTTTAAAGTCAGAAAGTAAGAGTCCTCCAACTTTGTTCTTCTTTTTAAAGAAATTTCTGGCTACTAGGGGCTAATTACCCTTCCAAATAAACTTGATAATTGGCTTTTCCAGTTTTGAAAAAAAGGCTATTGCCATTTTTATCAGGATTACATTGAATCTGTAAATCAATTTGAGTAGAATTGACATCTTAATGATATTTAGTCTTTCAATCCATGAACATGGAAGGCTTTCATTTATTTAGATGTTTGATTTCTTTAACAATGTCTTGTAGTTTTCTGAATACAGGTCCTTTATGTTCTTGATTAAGTTTATTCCTAACTATTTGATTCTTTTAGTCATTATTGTAAGTGGAATTTTTTTCCCTAACTCCACCCCCCCCCCCAGATTGCTTATTACTACTGATTTTGGCATATTAATCTTGTATCCTTACACTTTACTGAACACATTTATTAGTTCTAGTAGCTTTGTGGTAGTTTTTCAGGACTTCCTAGGTATGGGATTATATTAGTCAACCAAATGGGTGCTGATGCAAAGTACCAGATATCTGTTGGCTTTTATAAAGTGTATTTATTTGGGGGAAAAGCTTACAGTTACAAGGCCCTAAATAATCCAACTCAAGTTATCAAAAGAGGTACTTTCTCACCAAAGTCTGTTGCCATGTGTTGGAACAAGATGTTTGCCGATCTCTGCAAAGTTTCAGCTATCCTCTTTCTTCTTAAGGCTCCATGGTTCCAGCTTCTTCCCATCTCAGCAGTAGGCTAGAGGGCTTGTTTCTTTCCAGGACTTCTCAGCTGCTCATATCGCTGGTCTCTTCAGCTGGAAACTATCAGGCTAATGGCTCAGTTCTCTCCAGGGCCATGGATCAAAGTTCTCTCCTTTGCCATGTCTATGGAACGCTCTCTATTCCTGTTTATATAGCCCACCAAGGGAACGGGGACTCAACCCTGAGTCACCCTAAGGATGTGGTCAAATCAAAGCCCTAATCTTGATTTAATGAAGTAAACACAAAACCTTTGAATTTAATACAGTCAAAGAGTATCATGCCCAGAGGAACAGACCGGTTTACAAACATAATCCTTATCTTTTTGGGGATTCATATGTATTCCCAAACTGCCATAGGGATCATATCATCTGTGAATAGAGAAAGTTTTATTTCTTCCTTTTCTATTTGGATGCGTTCATTTCTTTTTCTTGCCTAATTGCTCTAGCTAAGAACTCTAGCACAATATTGAATAATGGTGGTGACATTGTCCTGACCGCAGTGGAAAAGTTTTCAGTCTTTCAGTTTGAGCAAGATTGGTATTAAATCTTTTTGAATGATGGGTACAATTCACCTGTGAAGCAATCTGATTTGGGCTTTTCATTTTTGGGAGGATTTTAATGACTGTTTCAATCTGTTTACTTGTGATTGGTTTAGTGAGGCCTTCTTGTTCTTCTAAGGCCAGAATAAGTTGTTTGTGCGTTGCTAGGAATTTGTACATTTCACCTATGTTGTCTGGTTTGTTGGCATACAGTTGTTCACAGTATTCTCTTATGATTGCTTTTATTTCTGTGGTGTCACTAGTAATATCCCCACTCTCATTTCTGATTTTATTTATCTGCATCTTCTTTCCTCTTTGCTTTGTCAGTTTAGCTAAGGTTTTGTCAATTTTGTTGATCTTCTCAAAGAACCTTTTAGTTTTTTTGATCCTCTATTGTTTTTCTGTTCTCAATTTCATATATTTATGCTCTAATCTTTGATATTTCTTGCCTTGTGCTTACTTTGCAATTAGTTTGTTGTTCTTTTTCTAGTTCCTCCAGTTGTGTAGTTAGGACTTTGGTTTTAGCTCTTTTTCCCTTTTTAATATAGGCATTTAACGCTATAAATTTCCCACTCAGCACTGTCTTTGCTGCATGCCAAAGTTTTGATATGTTGTGTTCTGGTTTTCATTCATCTCCATATACTTACTGATTTCACTTGCAAATTCTTTTACCCACTGGTTATTTAAAAGTGTGTTGTTTAACTTCCATACATTTGTGCATTTTCCAGTCCTTTGCCTGTTATTGATTTCAAGCTTCATTCTATTATGATCAGAGAAAGTACTTTGTATAATTTTAATCTTTTAAACTTTATTGAGACCCATTTTGTGACCCAACATGTGGCCTATCCTGGAGAATGATCTGTGAACACTTGAGAGGAATGTGTATCTTGCTGTTTTGGGGTGCATTGTTTTGAAAATATCTGTTAGGTCTAGTTTATTTATCAAAATGCTCAAGTTCTCTATTTCTTTATTGATATCTGTCTAGGTGTTCTATCTATTGATGTGAGAGGTGTGTTGAGGTCTCCAATTATTATTGTAGAGATGTCTATTTCTCCCTTCAGTCTTGCCAGCATTTGCCTCATGAATTTTGGGGCACCCTGGTTAAGTTCATAAATATATATGATTGTTATTTATTCTTGGTGGATTACCCCTTTTAATAATATATAATGTCCTTTTTTGTCTCTTTTAGCAGCTTTGCTTTTGAAATCTATTTTGTCCAAAAGTAGTATGGCTACCCCAGCTTTTTTTGTTTGTTTCTGTATGCATGAAATGTCTTTTTTCTGCCTTTCACATTCAACCTAATTGTATCCTTGGGTCTAAGATGAGTTTTTATAGACAGCATATAGATAGCTCATATTTTTTTAATCTACTTTGCCAACCTGTGTCTTTTGATTGGGGAGTTTAATCTATTAACTTTTAATATTATTACATAAAGGCAGTGCTTAATTCACCCATTTTGTCCTTTGGGTTTTATAGCTCATATTTTATTTTCACTCTTTTTTTAGACTTTTAATTACTTTTAATGATAATCTTCATTTCCAGACTCTCTTCCAAGCCTCTCCCTCCTGTCTTTTCTTTTCAGGCTGCAACACTCCCTTTAGTATTTCTTGTAAGACTGGTCTCTAGGTGATGAACTCTTTCAGTTTCTGTTATTAATGAATATTCTAACTCACCCTCATTTTTGAAGGACAGTTTTACTGGATATAAGATTCTTGGCTAGTAGTTTTTCTCCTTTATTATCTAAAATATATTGTACCACAGCCTTCTCACATCCATGGTTTCTGATGAGAAATCAGCACTTAATCTTATTGAGCATCCCTTGTGTGTGATGTATCACTTTTCTCTTTGATTAGTATGCGTCTCAGAGTATATCTATTTGGATTTATTCAGATTTGAGTACATTGCGCTTCTTAGACACAGATATCCATGTCCTTCAAAAGAGTTGGGAGATGTTCTACCATTATTTCCTCAAATATTCTATCTGCCTTTTTTTCCTTCTCTTCTCCTTCTAGGACACTCATGACAACTAAGCTTGTATGCCTCATGCTGGCATTCAATTCCCTGAAATCCTGTTCAATTTTTTCCATTCTTCTCTCTGTCTGTTCTTGTGTTCAATTTTGGACACTCTATTGTTTAGCTCACTGATCCTTTCTTCTGCCTCTTCAAATATGCTGTTGTATGCTTCCAGTGTATTTTTAATTTCATTTATTTTACTTTTCACCCACATAAGATCTGTTATTTTTCTCCTGCATATTTTCAAATTCTTCTTTGTGCTCACCCAGTGTCATCTTTGTTTTTTTTTTTTTAAACAATTTATTGAAGTGTATCATTCATACATGAACATACATAAACTATAAGTGTTCAGTAAACATCATGATCTTACAAAACAAACATGCGTAACATCATACAGGGCTCCCACACATCACCCCCTGACAAACATCCTGCATTATTGTCAAACATTTGTTAACAAATCACAAAAGAGCATCATTAAAGTATTACTACTAACTATAGTTTGAATATTCCTCCCCTATACATTAAGGATTTATTTATTTACTTACTTTTATCCATTTTTACCCACCCCCCCATTTTTGATGTTTCTGTGTCCATTTGCTGGGCAACTCTCTTTGTCCATTTCCTGCCCTCTCTTCTCATCCTTCTCCTCCTGTCTTCACTGGGATTCGATCATCAGAACCTCCGATGTGGGAGAGAGGTGTTCTACTAACACCTTTGCCACCTTAGTTCCTGGTTTTTGGTGCATCTCGTCTTGGCTCTCCCTTGTGTCACTCTCCTGTTATGTATCATCTTGCTGCGTGGCTTGTGGGGCCTGGTGGCGCACCCGTGCATGGGGCCTGGCAGCTCACCCGCTCGCAGGGCCTGGCAGCTCACCCGCAGACAGGGCCTGGTGGCTCACCCGCTCGCGGGGCCTGGCGGCACACCCACGCATGGGGCCTGGCTGCTCACTCACGGATGGGGCCTGACGGTTCACTCGCTCGCGGGGCCTGGTGGCCCACGTGCCTTCTATATTTTTTTATTTTTACTGGGTGGTGCCGGGGTTCTAACCCAGGTCCCTCCATATGGGAGACGGATGCCCAATCACCCGAGCCACATCCATCCCCCTGCTATATCTCTTAAGGTTGACCAAAGATACCCAAAGTTACAGTCTTTTCCCATACAGAATGGTTATATAAAAAATCAGGCTTAGTTTATCACCAGCATTCTAAAAACCAGGCCTAGGGAGAAAAACTAGGTCTGGGACACATGCATGGTTTCTAATATAGTGAATGTTTAGCCTACCCTGACTATCACAAAATCAGGACAGCGAGAATATTCACATCCAGTGTCTTCTTAATATTCTTAATCTCTTTAGCCATCTCATCAAATTTATTAAGGAGATTTGTTTGAACATCTGTGATTAGTTGTCCTAAATCATATATGCCATCTGGAAGTTTAATTTGCTCGTTTGACTGGGCCATATCTTCCTGTTTCTTGCTATGGCTTGCAATTTTTAACTAGTTTCTTGGCATCTGATTTTCTTAATGCCTTTATTCTGGGCTCAGTTTCTGTTTTTAGCCTATGGCTTTCTTATTGATTAGCTTTATGCTAAAACTCCTCTTTGACACTTGGTTCAACTTATTTTGGAACTTTATAATGGCTCATGTTTTACAAATCAGATTTCTTCAGCTCTTAGTCATCTGATTCTTGCCCCAGCAGGTGGCGGTCTTCAGCCAGCTGTTCCCCGCCGCCCTGCATGGTGCTGCTCCTTCAATTATCTGGTGACTTAGTCACGGTCAAGGGCATAGCTGAGACTGAGGCTGCCAGCTACACTGGGGTGACATTGTTGCACAGATTCTAGATCCTATGATCTGAGATACCTAATTACCCACCACAACCTGCATTGGGCCTTGTCCACATCTTTTTCATGGGGAAGAGCTGATCTGTAACAAGCTGTCCCCTGCAGCTCCAAGAGGACACTGTCTCTAAATTAGCTGCAGTCCCTCTCCTGCCAAAGGCAGAATTGAGACAGAGATTACTGATTGCCTTCTGAGCTGATTGGACAGAAACTGCCCACATTGGTCCAAGAAACTGAAGAAGCTCTGCGCACCCCTCTTCCTCGCTGGGGGTAGGGATAGACTCGAGGGTGCAGGCAGTAAACTAAGCCATGAAGGCTGAATTGCCTGCCATTGTCCATAGAGACTGATGAAGCTCCACCCACCTTCTTCCCCTACCAGGGGCAGGGATAGAGTTGAGGGTGTGTTCAGTAAAAACTGTGGAGGCTGATATATCTCCACCCCCCTCCCATTCCTGCCAGGAGTGATGTTGGAACCCAGGCTATGATGGTAATCTGACCTGGGCCAAGGAAATCAATCCCTGTCATATAGGAAGTCACTGTGATTTTCACTTCCACCCCTGGGGGGAGTGAGTTAAAATGGAGACTGCCCGTTTCTTTCTAACTTGGCTAGATCAAACTTTAGCTGTATTTAGAATTGCAATCTAGCTAACCTAATTTGCCAATCAATAGACCTAATTGGTGCCTGGCCGTCTCCATCTCCCTTATTTTGAGGAAATGGAGCTTCAGATTCCAGCCAGGGAGTGGCCTGAAGTGGCCTGCCCTGCCAGTGGGTGGGTCGGCACTGGCCTTGACAGCATGGAGGGATCTACTTATGAATCTTCACCACAGAAACCACCACCCTCATCAGTCAGCAGCCATCAACATCAAGGCAAGACCCTCCACCAGCATAAAGCTTACAACTCGCTGAAGGCTCAGGTGTTGGCTTGCAATTTTTAGCACTATTTTTAAATAAAGGTATTAACATTGTTTTTTAAAGAAATAATGCTATTGCACATTTAGTAGACTACAATATAGTGTAAACATAACTTTTATATGCACTGGGAAACCAAAAATTTCATATGACTTACCTTATTGCAGTATTTGCTTTATTACAGTGGTCTGGAACCATACTCGCAATAGCACTTAGGTAGACCTATATACCTAATTTGGTGCAGCCGTGTTGCATGTGCTTACACATGTGTGTCCACACACATGTACACACATGCACACACACATTGTGTAATGTTTAAATCCTCAAGCTTAGGAAAAAGGTATAATCCTATCTCTTACTTCAATCATGGCCTCTTTATCTATAAAATAAGGATAATTGTAGTATTTTTCTCTATTTCCTCATAGTTCCTAATGATTTGATGGGATCAAATATTAATTTTAATGTTAAGTATATCTTAATATTAACCCTCAATTACCTGAAGTTTATACCAATGCATGCTTTAAAAAAATAATTACTTCCATACCAATTTGAAATATGAGTTCTATATTTTTTCAGATTTGCAAAGTACAGCAGAATGATTGGGTAGTTCTGCTTGATGTGAAACATGGGGATTTTTGTAAATCTAATTTTAGAAAGATTCAATTGTTGGATATAGGAGTGGAAGGAAAGGGCAGAAATTATTTTCTTCGTATTTGAGAAACCCATATTCCTTGAGATGCAGGGGAGAATTGAGTCCATTTTTTTTTGCAACATTTTTGAAAATCACTCTATTTCCTCTCTGGGCTTGCAGAGCAGAGTAGAATTTGATGCCATCAGGTTACAGGATGACATTACTGATATAATACATTCCATTTTAAGCTGTTAGCCTAACACACATTTTTTGTTGTTCAATGTCTAGCTTATTGACAGATTTCAAAACCTTAGGGAGGTCCATATATTTAATACATCTAGATAGAATGTTAGTGTTTTCCTTTTAAAAGTTGAATTTCTGGTGTTGGGTATGTTCAATTCTACTTAGATAAAGTAAATATCAAAGGCAAGACATACCCTGACATTTTAGAGTCAGTGCCCATCTCAGGGATGAATGGATATCTTATAGCTTTATAGAAAAATAAAATAATTTACAATATAGATAACTCATAAGAGGAAGATTCAGCAATCTAGTAAAAGTATTTTTCAATTAACTACTAGTGAAAATGAGGGATTTATTTAAACTTTAAAGCCTCAGTTTCCTCAATTTTAAATGAGAATAACCTCTTCTTTATGAATATTTATGGGGATTAAATGAAAAAGTAGTAAAATTCATGATATGTATAGAATAAATTTTAGTTATTATTCTTAATCATTAAATCCTAGCAAGAAATATAAAATTATTATTTATGATCCCTAATGGGTGAGAAATAATGCATGTCTTCCAGCTGCTTATACTACTTAAAAAATCCTAAATCATTCTCATTAAAAATGTGGTGAGGAGTATGTCCATGAATATGAATGCTGTCCTTTTATTTTTCACATTTAAGTTTGGGAAAATGCAACCTATCAAGGAATTGATTAAGAAAGAACGTAATGTGATTCCTTGTAGGCTTTATCTCATACATCCTTTAATGATGATAAGGCCAAGGATGAAAAAAAGAAGGAAAGCTAAAAACAATAATATCCTTAACTCATATAACTATTCCCAGAACCTAAATATCTGGTTTGGCCTTCCAAACTCCCCTCTGAAGTTAATGCAGTCTGCATTAGGACTTGCTTTTTGTGAACTTATGGGTCTTCTTTTGTTGCCTGGTGTTGTGTTCTCATTGCCTGGTTCCGTTCCTGACAAGTGGTAGGTGCAAAATTTGCTAAATCATTGAATAATGAAATAGAAGAGTAAGTGAATCAATGAGTGACTGAGTTAATAAATTAATTGATTCAAAGCTATTTGCTATTCCTGTCCCAATTAAGATGGTAGAGCGAGATGCTTCAGGGCTTATCTCCCCAAGGAAGCTTTGAACAACCAGCAAGAACTGACAAAAACATCTTTCTCAAAGCTCCAGAAAACAGTTAAAGGACTGCATTAACAGGGTGAACACTGAATCAAGAAAAAGGCTACTTAGTAGGATCTTGTGGCACCATAGCTGGCCCCTCCCCCACCACTCACTGGCTTGCCATGGACCCAGCTTGTGCTCCAGTGTTCAGAATTGTGGTCCCAGTTCTGGAGGGAGCAGAGTAAACCTCAGGCACATACTGGGAACATAATCCTGACCATATCTTTATGGTGGTGGCCGGAGGGACTCGCTGTCTCAGAACTTCCCTGTGTATAGAAAGCAGCTCACTGAGCATTCACAGAATGCTGTGGGAGGGCAGTTAAATGGCTGCATGGACAAGGGATTGCTGGCTCTAGGATATACAGTTATGCCTGGGACCATAAGAAAACTGTTTCCTATGAAATAGGGACATTTAGAGCCATTAAACTAGAATTCCTGGTGCCACGCATGCATGCCCAAGACAAGACACATATGCAGAAAGAATCAGGGTAGTCCCAACCGTTGGCTTGAAACTCTTCTCTAAACTCATTATATGGACAAGCCTTGAAGAACACACACAGGTCAAGCTTCAAAGCCTGAGAAAGGTGTTTTCTTTTTTTATTCCTCCCCATCCTCCTAGTCTTCTTCCTCCTACTCTTCCTTTTTCTTCTTCTTCTTCCTCCCCTTCTTATTCATCTTCTTCCTCTTCTCCTCCTTCTACTTCTACTTTTTTTAGCTCCTAGTATTTAAGAGAAGCTCTATCTTAATACCAGCTGGATACAAGTATAAGGAACAGATATCTCAGAGTCTAAATTCCAGTGATAATGCATTAAAATATGAAAATGTCCAGGTTTCAACCACAGATTGTAAACATACAAAGAAACTGAAAGTGATGACCCAGGCAATGGAGAAGATTAAAGTATTGGAAACCATCAAAGAGGAGGTCCAGACCTAGGACATATGAGACAAAGACTTTATAAAAATGGTTAAATATGTTCAAAGAGCTAAATGAAAACCTGGACAAACAACTAAAGGAAATCAGGAGCATGATAGGTGAATGCAAACAGAATATCAATAGAGAGAAATTATGAAAAGGAACTAAATAGAGCAGAAGATCACAATAGTAGAAATTTAGAATTCCATAAAGGAGTTAAACAGCAGATTGCAGCTGGCAGAAGAAAGAATTCATAAACTTTAAGACAAGACCATTGAAATCACCCATTTGAAGGAAAAAGAAGGAAGAATGAAGAAAAGTGAATGGAACCTTAGGAAACAGAGAATCCATCAAGTGTACCAATACATGCATTGAGGGAGACAGAGAAGCAGAAGAAAGAAAGGGGCAGAGAGAATATTCAAAGAAATAATGGTTTAAATTTTCCCAAATGTAATGAAAGACATGAAAACACACATTTCATGATGCTCAACAAACTCCAAACAGGATGAAACCTAATAGATACATGCTATGGCATATTGTAATCAAAATGTCAAATACCAAAGATGAAGAGAGAATTCTGAAAGCTACAAGAAAGAAGCAATGTGTCACATATATGGAAGCATAAGTGCTTATTTCTCATCAGAAACCATGGAGACAAGAAGGTAGTGGGATGACATATTTAGAGCAGTGAAAGCAAAATACTTTCAACCAAGAATTCTACACCAGCAAAACTGACTCTCAAAATTGAGGGAAAGATTAAGACATTCCCAGATCAACAAAAGCTGAGGGAGTTTGTTATCATTAGACCAGCCTTAGAAGAGAGCCTGAAGAGTGTTCTGCAGGTTGAAAGTGAAGGAAACTAGACAATAGTTCAAAGCCACAAGAAGAAATAAAGATTTCCTTTGAAGGTAACAATATGAGTAAATACAAATGCCAGTCCTATTGTATCATTGATTTGGAACTCCATATTTTACTTCCTACAGGATCTAGGTGAAATGTTTTTGTACTCATGATATATAACATGTAATTTGTGACAAGAATTACATAAAGGTTGGGGACAAAGAGCTATAGGAACATATTTGTGTATTCTATTGAGGTTAAGTTGGTATCAAAGCAAACAAGATTGTTGCAGATTTAGAATGTTAAAGTTAAGCCCCATTGTTACTACAAAGAAAAATCAGAGAATATACAAGCATATGGTGACAAAAAGTAGAGCACAGGTTACTAGGGGTGGGGTCAGGGAGAATGGGGGCTTAAAGTAAACAGGGCATAGGGTTTTTACATGGGGAGATGGGAGAAATTTAGTGGAAGGTGGTCAGCATACTGCAACATAGGGAATGTGATTTTAATTTCACTGAATTGTTATGCTTGGGAGTAGTTGAGATGGGAAGTTTTTAATGTATATATGTTCCCACAATTAAAAAAGAAAGAACAACTAAAGAAACAATGACAATTAAAGGTGTACATGATCCTGGATGAGATCTAACAAGGGATGAGAGAAGACTCAAAAGGACATTATTGGGACATATGAAAAAATTAGAATGTAGATTGTAAACTTTATATCATATTAACTTTCTTGAACTTGATCACTGCCTTTAAGGGAGATTCATAAGTGAATATCCTTATTCTTAGGAAATGTACGTGGAAGTATTAAGTGTTCAAGAAACTTGATGTATACAACCTACATTCAAGTGTTCAGAGAATGGATAGATGGATGGATAGATAGATATAAATAGAATGATAGATAGATATAAATAGAATGATATGGAAAGTGTGGCAAAATGGTACAACTGGTGAATCTGGGTTATCTGGTGGGATAGGGGTGTGTTGGAGTTCTCTGGATGGATTTTTTTTTTAATTACTCGTTAAAGTGTCCTGGAAGTTTGAAATCATTTCAAAGTAAAAAGTTTAAAACAAAAACAAAAAAACACACAACATTGTAAGTAGAGGAATTCTTATTTAACCTAGTAAGGTGAGAAGTGTTTGCCTAAGCTACTTATATGAGCAGTTTCTTTATAAATCACTGTCTAGAGCCTGTGCAACAAGAAAAACAATGAAAAAAAAAAAAAAAAAAGAGCAGTATCCTACTTGTCCCAAAAGACCTTTTCCGATGTTGAAAGTATTTGACTTTATGAATAAGATTATATTCACCTCTAAGAAGGAATTGTGACAAGTTGATTGTGTTGTGTTTGGCTTAAACCCATCTAACACTGTCTCCTTTTAGAAACCTGATTTCCACTTACTAACACTACCAGATCAATTACCTACTGAACAATGAAATAAATGTATATTCTATATGGAGAAACAAGTTTTCCAATCTCAAATACCATTGTTTCAAAGAGCCCTTGTCCATGTTTTGCCTTCTGAAATTATGTTTATGTCTTATATGCCTTTTCTGCTCATAATTGTACCTACTCTTTATACATGATAAAGGAAAAGAGTTGAACAGATATCTAGGAATACATTCAAAAGGCTGCACGTGAGGGAAAAACATAAAGCTACTTAGGTTCTAAGTAACCACCACACTGTGACCTAAATGCACACCACCAGTCATTCTCAGCCTTCATCCTCCTTGAACAATGCAGTATTTGATACATTATCAATATATTGATATATTTACCTTTTTTCTACACCCACATACAATAAACATAATATTTGATATAAGGCATCATTAAATTTGTTTTCAGATGAATGTGCCAAAGTTTACTCTATATACTTGAATTATTATGATTTCAGATTAGCAGGAAATAATTGGTACATGAGAGATAAAGCCATTGATTGAAACAGAAAGAAAAGCATAAAGAAATATGAGATTACTTACATTAATTACAGCCCTGGACAATGCTTTGTCAGTTAATGAAATGGAACTTTAGAAAGTGATATATCAAGATAGTAAAATGTGAAGAATAATGGTAATGGTTTCCTGTAAGATATAAAGTAATACATACAAAAATTCATACATTTACATAGGCTGGGCTCTGATAAACAAGTTCTGTTTTGTTCCTTTTAGAAGACAGGATGTTAGCCATTATAGCAAAAAATATATATATTGAGAATACTGGTGAATGCACCAGCAATTTTAAAATAAGCTATACTTAGAGAAATCAACTGAAAAAAAATGGGAGATTTCTAAAAACCTTCAATTATCCCCCATTAAATGTTTTCTTTTCTACTGATTTGCTGACTTAAGTTTTCCTTTGTCTAGAATCTATTCAGTAAAAATGTATTTGTATCTTTATCTCTATCCTCTCCCATTGACAATTGACTAGGTTTAATAGGGGAATAACAGCCCTTTGTTGGTATTCAGGAGCAAAACAATTTCTTATAACTCTCTGTCAATGTTTTAAAAAAAAAACGATCAAAGAGATCAGCAGGAACCCTCTCCATGGCAATTAGTGGGACCTATTCAAACAGTGTGTTCTGGGAAGTTCCTTTTGGGGCCACTCCCAATGAATGGCGGTTGCTGTTCCTCAATGAATTATAGAGTTGACATTTGTTTAATGGAGCATGAGCACAACATATCACAGAGCAATCAAGATGCAACTAGAACAAGCTGGTTTGGGATAAAATTTTAAAATTAGTTTGCAGTTGAAACAAAAATACTACTATTTATTCTGTGTAGCAGTTTGATGACCTAATGATGTGAATTCAGCTCAGCATCTGGATAATCTTGGAAACTGACAGCAGCAAACATTCTATTATTGAGTAGAAATTACAGAAACAATATGTAAGATCAACAGCAATTAAATTGAAAATGTATACTGAAGCTTTAGTAGCATCCGTTGAAACAAAGAAACAAAAACATTAAGAGGTTTGAAATTAGAAAAGGATTTAATTCTGGAGATAAAAGCATAGCATAAAGAAATAATGATGAGTGATGATGTTTCATTAAAAATGTCCTTGATGTTACCAATGATGCTTAGCTGTCTGTGTAGGCATAAACAAATACTGTATTCTCTCATATGAACACTGCTGGTCCAACAAAGAGCATGTCTCCTTCCTCCATTCCAACGACCCAACTTTTGTTCTTGGTGTTATAACTTGACTCTTTGGAGAATGAACTGAATCTCATTAGCTGTAGGCGCCTAGTCTGAAACAAGGCCTTGCCGATTATATATGCACCAGGAAACTTCAGGTCTACTGACATTGTGACTGGTTTTACCTTTTGAATTTTTCATCCAAGACCTCTGCTAGTTTGAAAGCTATGTGCTCAGAGTAAAGAAAAAAAAGCAGAAAATTGTCAACCTTAATTTAAGTAAAGTAAGTCATTTGTCTCACTAGCTTTTGTGTGGAGACAATTGTAATGATTCTGTAAAAGGGTCATGAAGTTTGGGTGCAAAGTATATAAAAATGTTTGTTTTTTTTGTAAGGTGAAATAAGCGATTTCAAATCTTCCTCCCTCCCTCCCTGCCTCCCTTCGTTTCCTTCCCCCTTCCTTCCTTCCTCCTTCATTTTTTTCCTTTCTTCCTTTATTTCTCTATCCATCTCTCACTCTCTATCTATTCATCAATCTATTTTCTGAATTATTGAATCTAGGTTGAATGCATCATGCTCCTTTTCCACTTAATACTGCATGTATATTTCCTAAGAACACGGATATTTGCTTATGTATCCACCTTAAGTGAAGTTATCAACGTCAAGAAATTTTATATTGATATAAAGCTTACAAGACTATATTCCAATTTTTTCATAATGTCCTTTTGTGCTTTCTCACCTCCCTTCTTGATCCTAAGATCATGCATTTCCTTCAATTATTATTGTCTCTTTAGTTGCTCTTTATTACTTTTTTTTTAAATTGTGGGAACATATATACAACATAACTTTTCCCATCTTAACTACTCCCAAACAAACCATTCAGTGGGATTAATCACATTCAATATGTTATGCTATCCTCACCACCTTCCATCACTAAAACTTTCCCTTGTCCCCAAACAGGAAGCCCTCCCCTATTTTGCATTAACTTTCCATTCCTCCTGTTCCCCACCTCTCGGCAACCTGTACTCTAACTCGAACAGACATTTGCTCACTGATGTACATAGCAGCAGCATTCATAATTGCTAAAAGATGAGAACAACCCAAGTGTCCATCAGCAGATGAATGGATAAACAAAATGTTGATCCATGTTGATTTAATTTTTGTATAAGTTGTGACATACGGGTCTTCTTTCATTCTTGGGTATGGATATCCAGTTCTTCCAGCACCATTTGTTGAATATTGTTCTGGTTCAGCTGGGTGGCCATGATAGCCTTGTCAAAAATCACTTGACCGTTGATGTGAGAGTCTATTTCTGAATTCTTGACTTGGTTCCATTGGTCAATATGTCTATCTTTATGCTAGTACCAGGCTGTTTTTACTATTGTAGCTAAGTAATATGCTTTAAAGTCAGGAAGTGAGGGTCTTCCAACATTGTGCTTTTTAAAGACATTTTTGGCTATTCAGGGCCCCTTACCCTTCCAAATAAATTTGATAATTGGCTTTTCCATTTCTGCAAAAAACAAACAAACAAACAAACAAACAAACAGTTGGGATTTTTATTGGGATTGTTGATTTTGTTGATCTCAAAAAACCAACTTCTGGTTTTGTTGATCTTCTCTATTGTTTTATTGTTCTCAATTTCATTTATTTCTGCTCTGATATTTATTATTTCCTTTGGGGTGGTTTAGAATTAGTTTGCTGTTATTTTCCTATGTCCTCCAGGTGTAAAATTAGATCTTTGGTTTTAGCTTTTTCTTCCTTTTTAATGTATGCATTGAGGGCTATAAATTTCCCTCTCTGTACTGTCTTTTCTGTATCCCTTAGGTTGTGATATATTGTGTTCTCATTTTCATTCTTCTAAAGATATTTACTGATTTTCCTTGTAATTTCATCTTTGATCCACCATATATTTAAGAGTGTGTTGTTTAATCTCCGTCCACTTGTGAATTTTTCCTTTTTCCATCTGTTATTGATTTCCAGCTTCTTCCATTTTGATCAGAGAAAGTGATTTGTACAATTTCAATCTTTTTAAATTTATTGAGACCTGACTTATGACCCAACATATGGTCTATTCTGAAGAAAGATCCATGAGCACTTGAAAAGAATGTATGTCCTGTTGTTTTGGAGTGTAATGCTCTATAAATGTCTGTTAAGTCTAGTTCATTTATCCTATAATTCAAGCTCAGTTTCCTTATTTATCCTCTGTGCAGATGTTATATCCAGTGCTGAGAGTGGGTATTGAAGTCTTCAACTATTATTGTAGAGAATCTATTTCTCCCTTAGGTTTTGCCAATGTATGCCTCATGTATCTTGGGGCACCCAGATTAGGTGCATAAATATTTAGTATTCTTCTTGGTGAATTGCCCCTTTTATTATATAATAACCTTCTTCATCCCATATAACAGTTTTGCATTTATAATCTATTTTGTCTGATATTAGTATCACTACTTAAGATCTTTTTTGATTACTATTTGCATGGAATACCTTTTTCCAACCTTTTACTTTCAACTTGGTTGTGTCTTTATGTCGGAGGTGAGTCTCTTGTAGACAGCATATAGATGGCACATATATTTTTATCCATTATGTCAGTCTTTGTCTTTTGATTTGGGAATTCAATCCATTAACATTCAATGTTATTACTATAAAGACATTGCTGATTCATCCATTTTATCCTTTGACTTTTCATTGTTATCTCTTAGTATTGTCTGTCTTTTTACCCTTTAATTTACCCTTCCTAAAAGTCTTCATTTCTATACTCTTCTCCAAGTCTCTCGCCCTTGTTTTTTTTTCCTTTCAGGCTGTAGCACTCACTTAGTGTCTCTTGTAAGTCTGATCTTTTGGTAACAGACTCTCAAGTTTTGTTTATCTGTGAAGATGTTAAACTCACTCTTATTTTTGAAGGACAATTCTGCTGGATAAAGAATTCTTGGCTGGCAGTTTTTCTCTTGCATTACCTTAAATACACCATACCACTTTCCTTCCCTCCTCCATGGTTTCTGATGAGAGAATGACACTTTGTCTTATTGAGGTTCCATTGTATGTGATGGATTGCTTTTTTCTTGCTGCTTTCAGAATCCTCTCTTTATCTCTGCTATTTGTCATTCTGAATAGTAGGTGTCACAGAGTAGATCTGTTCAAATTATTCTCTTTTGGGTATGTTGTACTTCTTGGAATTTTTTTAAACATACCAAATACAGGAATATTTATTTAAACCAGTAAGACACAATAGAAAATGAAATTTTGAAATGACATAGTTTCAAATAACATAGAATGCATATATGGCTGTTTTATAAAAACAGTCATATATGCAGCATCACACATATATGCATAAAATGCATATATGACTGTTTTATAAAAACAGTCTTACATATGCAACATCACACATATTGATGTTTTACATGAGGTTTTATTATCTTATACAGTCTCATGTTACAGTTTTTAGCTTTCCTTCTAGTAATATACATGACCTTAGACTTTCCCTTTCAACCACTGTCATACCCATATAATAGCTCTGCTAGTCACAAACTCCATGATGTGCTTTCACAATTTCTATTCATTTCCAAAGATTACAAATAACCTTTTTAACCACATCTGCACAGATTAACCCTCAGCTTTCCATTCTCTACCCTCCTATTTTCTGGTAACCTATATTCTAATTATTAACTCCATCAGTTTATACAATATATTTAGTTCATAATAGCACAATCATACAGTATTTGTCCTTTTGTGTCTGGCTTGCTTCACTCAACATGTCTTCCAGGTTCATCCATGTTGTCATGTGCTTCACAACTTCATTTCTTTGTACCACTGCATAATATTCCATCCTGTATATATACCCCAATTTGTTTATCCATTCATCAGTTGATGGACACCTGGGTTGTTTCCAACTTTTGGCAATTGTGAATAATGCTACTATGAACATTGGTGTGCAGATGTCTGTTCACGTATCTGCTCACAGTTCTTCTGGGTATGTAGCTAGTAATGGTATGGCTGGGTCATATGGCAAGTATATTCAACTTCCTTAGGAACTGCCAAACAGTCCTCCACAGTGGCTGTACCATTCTACATTCCCACCAACAGTGAATAAGTGTCTCTCTCCACATCCTCTCCAACATTTACAGTTTTCAGACTTTTTAATAGTGGCCAGTCTAATAAGTGTGAAATGATATCTCATTGTAGTTTTGATTTGCATTTCCCTAATCACTAGGGATGTTGAACATTTTTTCATGTGTTTCTTTGCCATTTGTATTTCTTGTTTGGACAATTGTCTTTTCAAGTCTTTTGCCTATTTTTTAATCAGGTCGTTTGTCTTTTTATTGTTGTTGTATAATCTCTTTGTATATCATAGATATTAAACCCATATCAGATATGTGATTGCCAAATATTTTCTCCCATTGAGTTGGCTCCCTTTGCATCCTTTTGGCAAAGACCTTTGAAGTGCAAAAGTGTTTAATTTTGAGGAGGTCCCGTTTATCTATTTTCCTTTGTTGCTTGTGCTTTGGGTGTAAGGTTTAAGACACTACAGCCTACCACA
Source organism: Cabassous unicinctus (assembly GCA_029593785.1). NCBI lineage: Eukaryota > Metazoa > Chordata > Mammalia > Cingulata > Chlamyphoridae > Cabassous > Cabassous unicinctus. Next base: position 68,385 of record JAQZBX010001525.1, read on the forward strand.
AGATCTTGAGGATGTTTCCCTCCATTTTCTCATAGGAGTTTTATGATTGTTGCTTTTATATTTAGGTCCTTGATCCATTTTGAGTTTATTTTTGTATATATGATTTCTCTTTCTTTGGCTATGGATATCCAGTTCTCCCAGCGCCAATTGTTCAATAGACTGTTCTAGCCCAGCTGGTAGGGCTTGACCGCCTTGTCAAAAATTACTTGGCTGTAGATGTGAGGGTCTATTTCTGAGTTCTCAATTCAGTTCCATTGGTTAATGTGTCTGTCTTTATGCCAGTACCATTCTATTTTCACCACTGTAGATAAGTAATATGCTTTAAAGTCTGGAAGTGAGAGTCCTCCAACTTCGTTCTTCTTCTTTAAGATCTTTTTGGCTATTCAGGGCCCCTTACCCTTCCAAATAAATTTGATAATTTGTTTTTCCACTTCTGAAAAAAAGGCTGTTGGGATTTATATTGGGATTGCATAGAATCTGTAAATCAGTTTGGGTAAAAATGACATCTAAAGATATTTAGTCTTCTAATCCATAAACACAGAATGCCTTTCCATTTATTTAAGTCTACTTCTGTTGTAAAACAACGTGGAGTTTGACGGTGCCGGGAACGATCCAAAGAGAGATTGGGATCAGGGGACCTCACTCCATGTGGAATGCAGGCAAGTTTATTTAGATTGAAGCTACATTTTATACTACAAAGCTGAAAACAAAAGTAGGGAGTTCTTTACTAGGTTCTCAGCTTGGTGCGTGAGAACACTACCTGTTTGTGAGTTCCCAGAAAAACTTTCCTGGGAACTTAGACAATAACATCTGTGTGGGGAGTTCATTCCGCTCTGCCTCCTCCCACTGATATCTGCAGTATGCAGTGTCCTTGGAGACTTTTGCTCTCTACCAGCAAGCATGCTTTTTGGATGCTTAACTCTTTATGCTCTGACTCTTAGCATCTTCTCCAACATACTTCAATTTCTATTAGCAATGTTTTGTAGTTTTCTGAATACAGATCCTTTATGTCCTTGGTTAAATTTATTCCTAAATATTTGATTGTTTTACTTGCTATTATAAATGAAATTTTTTTTCTGATTTCCTCCTTAGTTTGCACATCAGCAGTGTATACAAACAGTTTTGATTTTTGCATATTAATGTTGTATCCTGCAACTCTGCTGAACTTGTCTATTAGTTCTCTTAGTTTTGTTATTGATTGTTCAAAGATTCTGGATATATGATCATACCATCAGCTAATAGTGAAAGTTTTGCTTCTTCCTTCCCTATTTTGGTGCCTTTTATTTCTTTATCGAGTCTAATTGCTCTAGCTAGAACCTCTAGCACAATGTTGAATAACAATGGTGGGCAGTGGGCATCCTTATCTTGTTACTGATTTCAGTGAGAAAGCTTTCTGTCTTTCATGATTGAATAGAATGGTCCTGTATTGTAAAATGGTAGCACTTTATCATATTGAGAAATCTTCCTTCTATTCCTTTTTGGAAATGTTTTTATCAAGAAAAGGTCCTGTATTTTGTCAAATGCCTTTTCTGCATCAATTGAGAGGATCATGTGATTTTTCTTCTTCAGGTTATCAATGTGTTTTATTGCACTAATTGCTTTTCTTGTGTTGAAACATTCTTGCTTACCTGGGATAAAATCCACTTGATCCTGGTGTATAATTCTTTTAATGTGCTTTTGGATTCTGTTTGCAAGTATTTTGTTGAGGATATTTGCATCTGTATTTGTTGGAGATATTGGTCTGTAATTTTGTTTGTAGTATCTTTATCTGGTTTTGGTATTAGGGTGATGTTGTATTCACAGAATGAATTTGGTAGGTTTTTTTTTTTTTTTAGATACCAGGGCCAGACCTTGTATGTGAGAAGCTGGCACTCAACCACTGAGGCACATTGGCTCTCCTGAGTTGGTTTTTATCATTTGTTTGCTTTTTTTGTTTTGTTTTGTTTTTAGGAGGCACAGGGAACTGAACCGGGAACCTCCCATATGTGAAGCAGGCACTCAACTGCTTGAGCCATATCTGCTTCCTGAGATTTTTGATAACTGTTTCAATCTCTTCACTTGTGATTGGTTTGTTGAGGTCTTTTATTTCTTCTAGGATCAATGTAGATGGTTTGTGTGTTTCTAGGAATTTGTTCACCTTGTCTACATTGTCTAGCTTTTTGGCATACAGTTATTTCTAGCATCCTCTTATGATGTCTCTTATTTCTGCAGGGTCAGTGGTAATGTTCCCACTCTCATTTCTGATTTTATTTATTTGCATCTTCTCTCTTTTTTTCTTTGTCTGTCTAGCTAAGGGTTTGTTGATCTTGATGATCATCTCAAAGAACCAACTTTTGGATTTGTTGATTCTCTCTATTGTTTTTTGTTGTTGTCATACTCAATTTTATTTATTTCTGATCTGGTCTTTACTATTTTTTTCCTTCAGCTTGGTTTGGGATTAGTTTGCTGTTCTTTTTCTAGTTCCTCCAAGTGTGCAGTTAGCTCTTCAATTTTAGCTATTTCTTCTTTTTTAATGTAAGCATTTAGGGCTATCAATTTCCCTCTCAGAACTGCCTTTGCTGTGTCCCATTGGTTTTGATATGTTTTGTTCTCATTTTCATTTGTCTCAAGATATTTGCTGAATTCTCTTGCAATTTCTTCTTTGACTCACTGATTATTATACGAGTGTGTTGGTTAATCTCCATGTATTTATGAATTTTCCCTGTCTTACATCCATTTTTTATTTCCAGCTTCATTCCATTATGATCAGAGAAAGTGTTTTGTATAATTTCAATTATGTCTGCAGTGAGTCTCTTTCAGACAACGTATAGATAGCTCATATATTTTTTCCATTCTATAAGTTTTTTCTTTTGACTGTGGATTTCAAGCCATTCCATTCAATGTTTTTACTGTAAAGGCATTACTTACTTCATCCATTTTGTCCTTCAGCTCTCTGTTGTCATATCATTCTATTGTCTGTCTTCTTACCCTTTAGATTACCCTTCCTAATAATCTTCATTTCTACACTCTTCTCCAAATCTCTTGTCCTTGTTTTTTCCTTTCAGGCTGCATCACTTCCTTTAGTGTCTCTTGTAATTCTGCTCTTTTGGTAAGATATTCTATTAGTTTTTGTTTGTCTGTGCTGACTTTGAACTCACCCTCATTTTTGAAGGACAGTTTTGCTGGATACAGAATTCTTGGCTGGCAGATTTTCTTCAGTACCTTAAATACATCATACTTATTTCTTCTCACCTCCATGGTTTCTGATGAGAGGTTAGCACTTAATCTTATTAAGTTTCCTTTGTATATGATACTTTGCTTTTCTCTTGCTGTTTTCAGAATTCTCTCTTGATCTCTGATGTTTGTCAGTCTGAATAATAGGTGTCTCAGGGTAGGTCTATTCAGATTTATTCTGTTTGAGGTGCGTTGTCCTTCTTGGATATTGATATTTATGTCTTTCATAAGGGTTTGGAAGTTTTCAGTCATTGTTTCCTCAACTATTCTTTCTGCTTCTTTTCCATTCTCTTTTCCTCTTGGGACACTGATAGTGAGTATGTTTCTTTGTTTTGCATTGTCATTTAATTCCCTAAGACCTTGTCCCATTTTTTCCATTCTTTTCTCTTTCTGTTCTCCTGTCTTTTCAAGTTCAAATGCTCAGGCCCTCAAGTCCAAGTCACTAAGTCTGTCTTCCATCAATTCCAATCTTCAGTTATGGGCCACTAATGCATTTTTTTTAAATTTGGAGGTACCAGGGATTGAACCCAGGATCTTGTACATGGGAAGCAAGTGCTCAAACCACTGAGACACACCCACACCCCTCTAATGTATTTATTTTTTATTTTTTATTTATTTAATGAAGTATATCACTCATACATAAACATACATAAACAATAAGTGTATAGCAATAGTTGTGACGTTACAAAACTAACATACATAACATCATACAGCGTACTCATACCTTACCCTACCTTGCATTGTTGTTAAACATTTTTAACTAATGATTAAAGAGCATCCTCAAAATATTTCCACTAACCAAAGTATTTTCCCCCAACCCACCCTATTATTATTATTATTATTATATCATTTATACATCCTCTAATGTATTTTTAATCTCATCCATTGTGTCTTTCATTCCCATAAGCTCTGTTGCTTTCTTTGCAGCCTTTCAAATTATTCTTTATGCTCTCCCAGTGTCTTCTTAATATTCTTTATATCTTTAGTCATATTTTCCTTCAACTCTTTGAATTGATTTAGGAGATTTCGGTAATTATCATTGATTAGTTGTCTTAAATCCTGTGTCTTGTCAGGATTTTTACTTTGTTCCTTTGGGTGGGCCATCTTTTCCTATTTCTTAGTATGGCTTGTAATTTTTTGCTGATGAATATGTCGGTGAATTTACCTGATTGTCAATTTTTCTCTCTTGCCTAGTGGTTTTTTTTTTAAGGCTCTTTTATTTTTGGTTCAACTTTTAAGTGTTTAAAATTGCCCAGCTTAAGTTATCAAAATAGGGCCAGGGACTCACTAATGTTGCTCAGATGTGCTCTGAGAGGACTGGGATGAGAGACTACTAAAAGCAGTTTTCCTCCTTGCAGTTTCCCAGCAGGCTGTCAATTGGCACTCATCAGTGAATCTTTCCATGGAGGTATCTCTTTCAACCTTTACTTCCCATGATTCTGGTTTGGCCAGAGCTACAACTCAATGTGGGCTCTGCTGGCCAAATTCACTGAAGAGAAATCATTCTTTACCCTCTGCTATACCTTCCCTCTTCCCAGGGAGGAAGATCTCTGTTTCCCACTCAGTTGGTTGCTGTGAGCCAAGGGTTTTATCTAGGGTGGGGTTGGGTGCCATTTCTGGCCATGGAGGTTAGTAACTCACAGTTTACATTTCGGCTTCCTTGTCTTCTTGGAGGATGTGCATCACTCTCCTGGTCTGCAGATCCCCAAATCACCTCCCTCATATAGCTTATTTCACTTTCTCCATTGTTTTTGTAAGAGAATTGAGCCCTGCCAACCTATTCCGATGCCATCTTCTAAGATTGCACTTTTTGAGCAATTGTTTCACCTGTACTAGAAAGCTTCTTTCCTCTGTTCCTTCTACAGGAATCTTATTTGTTTTGTTTGTTTTTGTGCAGAATTTTCTCCCCAGCTTCTATGATTTTTTAAAATTCTCACTCTCATTCTCATCCTTTTCTCACAGAAAATTCTCACCCCCTTTTTTTTTCTGGGATGCTTTTCTGCCTCTGGTTTCTTCCCCATTAGGGTATCCCACCCCAGGGAGCCAGATGAGGTCAATACAGAAAGGTGGATCAATCCAGAAAAGTCCATTTTGCATTTAGATGTTCAGGCCAACAGTAATTAGATTGAGTATTGCACCTCTTCCAACAGTTCTGCTGCAGTCTTTCACTCTTTTACATTTTTTCCCTGGCTCCCTTTTTTAGGCATCACAGCAATACTCAGCAGATTATTTTCCACCCTAGGTCACTACAGACTTGATTCCCTGTGCCTGAATATACATGGGGTTCTAACTAGCTACTGTGAGGGGTTTTATAGTCTGCATCTATGGCTGGAGGTATCCGGACCATGCTGCCTCTGTGTGAATATCAAGCTGCATGAGACCAAGTGAGTAATGTGAGGTTATGATTATAGCCTGGCTGCTCCAGGATGGAAATTTCCTGTCCTTGGAGAGTATCCTGGTTTGAGTCTTTTGTGGGTCCCAAAAAAATCTTCTTAAAGCAAACCTACTCCTGTTACTGCGAACCCATTATGGATGGGGCCTTTTGATTAGATTAAGTTAAAGGACTTTTTGATTAGGTCATCTCAGCTAAAGGCCTTTGATTGGATTACAGGACCAGAGTAGGGCTTAATCCTTTACTGGAGTCCTATATAAATGGAGCAGACAGAGAAAGAGAGCTGCCATTTTTTACCCTGCCATGTGATAGAGGACTCTAGGATCGCCTACGACTGCAGAATGATAGAGAAACCCTGAGAGGCTGAGAGAGAGGCTGGAGGCTGGAACCAGTGGAGCAGCCCAAACCTGAAGAGACTAGGCTCAGGGAGAGATAAGCCATATGCCTGATTTCCCACAGCTGAACTCGCATAGGAAGTGAGCCTGGAGGAAGGCAGAGACCAGCCACCATTTTGCCTTGTTTCATGGCAGAAGTCCAGAATCACCAGCAGCCAACATTTGGTGAAACATCTCTGGTTATGCCTTGATTTTTACATATTTCCAGCCTCAGAAGTATAAAATTTTACCCTAATAAATCCCCATTATAAAATCTCATCCATTTCTGGTATTTTGCATTGGCAACCCTTAGCAAACTAAAACAGAGATTATCCTTTTTCTTTGATTCAGCGTTTGTGGAGTCCTTCTCCAGCCTCTATTGTCCTCCAGAGTTCTAAACAAGTGATGTTTATTCTTTTGTTAGCTGATTCACGGGAATATTTCTCCAGGGGATGTCTTACAATGTTGATGACATTACTGGTCTCTCCCTCAATATTGTAAGATAGTTTTGCCAGATATGGAACTCTTGGTTGGCAACAATAGTATTTGAACCCAGGACCTCGTATGTGAGAAGCTGGTGCTCAACTACTGAGCCACATCAGCTCCCCTGTGTTGTTTTTTCATTTGTTTCTTTTTTGTTTGTTTTTGTTTTGTTTTTGTTTTGTTTTTAGGAGGTACTGGAGACCAAACCTGGGACCGCCCATGTGGCAAGCAGGTGCTCAACCGCTTGTGCCACATCCATTCCCTAGTCTTTTTAATAAAGTTTCTTTGTATCTATGTCCAGATTTGTGTTCCTTTTACTTCTTCAATCTTAATTGATAATTTTCTTTTAATTAGAATTTCTATAAATTTTGTTTCCAAATAATATCTTTTGATTTTTTTTCACTATTTATGCCTATTAACAATTACTACAGTAAGGTTCAACTACTTAACCCATATTTATTGATTCCCTAACACATTAACTATGATCAGAAACCCTTTGAAGTGTTGTGAATTAAAATTTGAATTTGAGAGCAACTAAGTTGATATATGGAGGCCCTGTTTACTGTCCTTCATTTTGATACCCTGAATTAGCCCTTTGATCATATTGATAAAGAACAAACCTTCACTTTTTTGGGCAGAACTTCTTTCCCTGTACTTTATAAAAATTATGTCAGCTATAAAGTTTAAAAATCATAGAATTGTGAATGCAATGATTAAACTTTGTAGCTAAGATTGCCATTTTCTTTTTTTAAAAACTCTGAACCCTAGAGTGCTTTATGGTATATAAAGGTGTGTTCAGTGTAATGCTGTGATTTCACTGGTAATTTATGATTAGTATTTCAGTCACAATCTGGTTCAAAAACTCATTTCAGACTTTCTGCTTTGGCTTCCTCAAAGAACTGAAGCAGCCAAAATGGGGTTTCAGGCAGTTGGCAGAGTTGGTGTTTAAGCTCTTTGTCTGGATATGTCAGGTAAAAGTGGAGTGAGCTTATATGCTCTTCTTAGTATATGCCCTGCCATTACTCCTTCCAGCATTTTCCAACTCTCGCAAATAGTGATGACACAGTTGCCCTTCAAAGGATTGGCAGGTTTTTCTTCCTTTTCCAACTACCATTACCTTTGCGGTGTCTGAATTAGTGTTGGTCTCCTTTTAACAAGGAGACTCCCAGTGCAGTACAGCAGCTTTTCACCCCACCTCAGCTAATCCCCCATTCCTAAATCACAGTCACAGTGAAAGTATGATTCTTTCCAAACCCCCAAGAGTCCATGAAGACAGTGTGGTCACCACCCTTCACTGCCCCAGGGAGCGCTGCTCTGGCCTGAGTGCTTCTCCTGTTGCTGGCAAATGCTAGATCGTTTTTGCTAATGCAAATGTGTCTTTGTTTTCTCTTTTCCCTTGAAAGATAGTTTCACTTGTTATGCAATGCCAGGCTGGCTTAGGTTTTATTCAAACACTGAAGGCATTCCTCCCAACCCCTTTTCTGACTCCCATTGGCCTGTGGAAATACCCAATATTAGGATACATACATTTTCTTTATAAATTTCCTCTCTTCAATTTATCGATACCTTTAATAGCTTCTCTTTGAGCTTGAAACTTTGCAATTGCCTATGATGTTTCTAGGTGTTGTTTGCTTTTAATATACTTTACTGGTTATTGTTAAACTTTGTTGATATGAGTAGTGCTGGGAAAATGTAATTAAAAAGAAAACTCCTGCCAGCCCAGACAACCTCTAGACAAAAGCAGAAGAGAAAGAAACCATGGTTATTACTGAATGTACATTAAACCAGAATGTGATGCACATCACAGGCAGCCTGCTAAAGAGATTGCAAAGCAGAAGGAAATCTCACCCTTGTATATAGTCATTTCATACATGTTCTCAAGATAAATGACAAACTAGTCCTTATGCAGGAGGACTTGACTGTGCCATTCTTCACTCACAGTTCATCCTAACGCCACCTGTGTTTGCTTATTCTCTTTACCCAAAGAAAAAAATAAATTCCCCACATCTTTATGACTGGACGTGGGTTTGTAACTTGGATCCAGGCACCAGCTGAATTAGTTTCCTCCCTGCCCACCAAGGCTGGTAAAGAAAGAGAGTCATCCAGCCCCACTTGGATTCACGTTTGGCTTTCCTTTTGAAATGTTACTGTTGAGACTCCCTCTTTGCCACCTAGTAATTGGAATTTTCTGATCCCTTGTGACCTGCCTACTTGTGTCAGTCTGAAAAGATGTAAAAGTTCCATTAACTTCATTTCCTGAAGGGTACTGAATCCAGAATGTGTTAAGGTCTCTGAATTCTGAATGAGAAGGAAAAGACCAAAGGTCATACCTGAGGCGCCTGCACCGGGCCCACAGCGTCTTTTGCTCAGGGCTCCTTTGCTGCTGCTTCCCCGGCCACTAGGAATGATGAAAACAAGGTGCATCAGTAAATATAAAGCAAGGGCTTCAGAATATGGTGGTTTGAGGCCAGTTTGGTCCACGTGGACAGCCTAAAAGATTGTCCTGTGTCTCAGTAGAACTTTACTTTGAACTTTTAGGCCAAAGTCCCAGGAAGTAACAATAGTCCTTTGATCTCTTTTTTCTCCCAAATCTTTATTATTCCAAAGAGCTCCAGGTAAATAATTTGGCTCCTAAAGACGAGGCTTTACAGTACTGGGAATCCTGTGACTCCACCTTTTATTCTTATTTTTCTAAATAGGCGCAATACATTTTAAATGCCATTTCACTATAAATGTGTAGAACTCGCCATGGGAAATCAGGGTTAATGTCTGGTAATTTGTTTATCACGCGCTTTCCCCAAATATTGCTCTATCGATTCAACCCATGGAGCAGAGTTTTCCCTGAATTTGAAATGAATAGAAAACAGATAAAAAATATTGATCTATTAGATAAACACTATAGAACCAGAGTTAAAGGTTGAAAGTAATTTTTGCTAAAGTTTGCCTTCCATTTTTAATTGAATAAATTGGGAGCAGATGTGGCTCAGTGGCTGAAAATGTCTTCCCCCACTAGGAGGCAGCTGTGCTATTACAGAGTAAGACACACTTTGCTAAGGGCCTCATTACCAAATTGAGGAGAAGCAGAAACCGCAAGGGGTGGGCTGGCAGAGTGCACTAGTGGTCAACCTTGGGTGTGTAATAGGATCACTTGGGAAGCTTTACAAAATATTGTTCCATGAGGCCCATCTCCAGAGAATCTGGTGTAATTTTTCTTGGATGCTGCCTGAACACCTACAGATATGAAAAACCTGCAACCTGCAGACAAGACTGAAGATAACTGGTATTATAAATTGGAGCACTAGCATTAAGGGAATCTACTATAAGATAGCACAGGGCAAGGTCTCAGGTAGGTCTCAGGGTTAATCGCCCTTAAAATCCCTTGATCCTAGCCCCCAGCTTGGTGTGGGGAGTGCAAGTGTGAACAAAATTCTCATCCAATACATTCTAATATTTGGAGAAATAATTCAGTCAATAAAGCTTCAATGTTCTTACAGGAGAAATGAGATTGTGCTGCAATATTAACTGAAATTCAATGTGTTCATTAATTTTTAGATGTCATTGATTTCTTTCCACGTGGCAGACACTGCCTAAGCATTGTGCAAGATAAAAAAATCTCTTTCACAAGGACCTTACAAAATAAGAGTGATAAGGATCCCCAAACTGTCAAAACTCTCTTTTGACATGTGTCAAAAGAGAGATTCAAATAACATTAGAGATGACAAAGAAAGCAAAATTCTCGTTCAGTTGAAGATACATAGAAAGCTACATACAATGTCATTAGAAATATAGATTTAAAAACCCAGAAATTTTTAAAAAGTGGAGGCAGTAGAAATACTTTTACAGGTGTAATATGGGGGCATTTTCAGGACTTGGGAATTGTCCTGAATGATATTGCAACGACAGATGCAGGCCATTATATATCCTGCCATAACCTACAGAATTGGGTGGGAGAGAGTGTAAACTACAATGTAAACTATAATCCACGGTTAGTGGCAATGCTCTAAAATGTGTTCATTAATTACAATGAATGTACCACACTAATGAAGGATTTTGTTAATATGGGAAAATGTGGGAGGTGTGGGGAGCGGGGCATCTGGGAATCCCCTATATTTTTAATATGACATTTGTGTAATCTAAGTACCTTTATAAAAAAAAAAAAAACCAAACAAGCAGGTGGAAATTAGGTGTAGCATGTAAAGATTTCTAGACCATGGCGGTCTATGTATTCTGTGGAATTAAAACCATGAAATTTAATTTAAAAAAAACAACATGGATGAATTGAGAAAAGAAAGAATTTTATGGATAAATTTCCATCTTCAATATTAAAAAATCTGTATTGTTATTAAATAGCTAAAAATACATGCCATAATTTAAACTAAGTAATCCAACAAATTCTTCATGAATAAGATATGAAGCATGAAAATGATTTTGATAAAACAGAAAAGGGAAATCCTAGAAATTATTTAATGTGCACCTAAATAGCATGGTGCAAAAATATACTTTTTATAATTGCCTACAAAAAATGATTTTGTGATGAAAATATACTGTTATTACTGTTGATTACATTATTTATTAAATGATTTTTAACCTGAAAAAAAAAATTACTTTCCAGGAGGAGGATAGCATAAATAAAGCAAAAAAATATCAGAGTACATTTTGAGACAGTGAAAACTCCAGTTTGGCTAGGTTGAAAAGTGATATAGAAGTACCACAAATGGTTGAGTTCAAAAGTAAATTTGAATCATATTTTGGAATACTGTGAATACAAAAGGAAAGGTTTGAATTTAATTTGTTAATGACATATAATACATAGTTTTTGTAAAAGAGGGATTCTTTTTTCAACTTTTCATTTGTAAATGATTCTAAACTTTTAAAAAGTTGCAAGAACAATACAAAGAACCCCCAAGTACTTTAATCCAGATTCACCAATTGTTTTCTCTCTCTCTCTCTGCCTTGCTGTCTGTTCCTCCCTCTTTTCTGAATCTTTTGACATCAACCTTCATACTTCAACCTATATTTTCTAATAACATAATCACAGAATAGTTATCAATTTCAGGATATTTAACATTGTTGTAATACCGAAATCTAATCAATTATCCATTTTCTGATTTTGTCATTTGCCCCAATAATGCCTTTTGTTGCATTTTTCCCTTCCATTACAGAACTCAGTCCAAAATCAAATATGGCATTTAAATGTCATGTTTCTCCTCCTGCTCTTTATGCATTTATACATTTGCTTACATATATAAATGTTAAAATTCCATAATAAATTCCTATTTCCATTATTATTTCCTTTAAACAAATATTACAATTTATGGAGCTTTAATTGATAAGAAAAAAACAGTTTATATGTATCTTTATATTTATTTGTATATCTATACCTATATTTATATCTAAATCTATATTTATATTTAAAGTTATAGTTATGCCATTAATAATTCCTGTACTCTCCATTCCTTTGTATAGGCTGAGAGTTATACTATCTAGTATCATTATCCCTCTGCCTGAAGGAGTTCCTTCAATATTTCTTGTATTGCATGTCTGCTGGCTCTGAATTCTAGCATTTGTATGCCTAAAAAATTCTTTATTTTATCTTCGTTTTAAAAGATATTTTTCCTGGCTAAAGAATTATGGGCTGATTAGTTTTTCCCTTCAGTACTTTAAAGATATGATCTACTCTCTTCTAGCTTGCATTGCTTCTGAGGAGACATCTCCTGTCTCGTCTTGTTCCTCTGTATATAATGTGTCTTTGTTTCATTGGCTGTTTTTAAATTTTTCAATTTATCACCTGATTTTAAGCAATTTGATTACTTTTTTCTTTGGCTTTATTAAGGCTTTTTGTACTCAGATTTGGAAGCTTCTTGGATCTGGGGTTTTATGTTTTATCAATATGGAAAACTACCTCTCATTATTTTAAAAATATTTTGTTTGCCCCTCCTCCCCCTTTGTGGACTTCGGTCACAAGTAGGGTGCTTGAAATTGTCACATAGATAACTAATTCATTTTTTCCCATCTTTTTCCTCTGTGTGTTACATTTTATATAGTTTCTATTACATTGCCTTTAAGTTCACTAACCTATTTTTCTGCAAAATCTCATCTGCTTTTAATCTTATCCATTGTATTTTTATCTCAGACATTACAGTTTCCATTCCTAGTAGCTCAATTTGGCTCTTTTTTATAGCTCCATATCCCTGATTAACATGCTCAATCTTCACTCTACCATTTGAACATGCAGGATCGTTATGATAACTATTTTAATAGCCCTGTCTGTGTATTCTATTATTTATCTAATTTCCTGTTCAGTTTTGATTGACTTATTTTTCTCCTTATAATAGGTAGTATTTTCCTGTGTCTGCACATGCCTGGTAATTTTTGATTGGCTGCCAAACATTTTGAATTTAACCTTGGTGTGTGCTGACTACTTTTGTATTTCTATAAATAACTTCTTGCTTTCCTCTGCATTTGAGTTACCTGGAAACAGTTTGACTTTCCGTGTCTAGTTGTAAGTTTGGTAGGTAGAAGCAGAGCAGTGTTTAATCTAGAGTTTGCCCCATTGCTGAGGTGAAATATGAGGTTTCTACTCTAGCTGGTAGGTCCACAAACTGATCTCAGCCCTATGTGAGCTTCAGGTATTGTTTCATCTAATTCCTTTGGATGGTTCTTTCACTTGCCTTAAGTAGCTTCCTTCAATGCTTTATTGTTCGCTTCTGAAGACTCAAGCAGGTCCCCTCTGGAGCGCCATTTCTGTGCTGTTTTCTCCTCTCCCACACTCTGCACTGAGCACTCTAACCACCTTGCTCTTCCTTGACACAGAGATCAACATACTGTGCCTGTTTCCCCTCTCTGTGCTGTGGCCTGGAAATTCTCTCCAGGCAATAAGCTGGGGCAATTTTGAGACTTACTTCATTTGTCATCTATTAGGGATCATTGTACTTTGTTGCTTCATGCCTAATATCTTGACAACCTTTTTTTTTTGTTATGTTGTTGCAGGTAAGAGGGTAAATCCTTTCCCTTTTATTTCATGTTGACCCAAGGAGCACATTTGCTTCCTAAGGATTTTTTTTTTTTTTTTTT